>JARGYV010100376.1:0-11086 GCA_029532675.1 Ornithodoros moubata
TTTTTTCCCCCCTCGCGCCCGCATTATTCAAACTTCCTGCGGTCAGCCCGGGCCGCTAGGGACCTCGTTAGTTCCCAACCCACCACTGACGGCAGATTACTTTGGTTCATTGTTCTCTGTCACTTGTCCCTCTCGAGTAATGGCGAACGGACTAACTTATTACTTAATGTGAAACAGTGCTGCCAACGCAAGCCTACTTATGCTTTGGTTATATAATTTAGCATAAGCTTTCAGCGAGAGTTTTGGTCAAGTTCTGTGTCTTCCAGTTTTTCAAGGGATTATACGTTGTGTCTCTGCGAGTCTTTCTCCACATTTCGTCTACTTCTACTGACATGGAAACGACAGCATTGTTCTTCTTCAGTTTCTTCGGTGAGAAAATTACTGTTCAGAACTATTATTAGCAATAGATGTTGTTGCCAGAGTTTTATCGTGTGCCTAGGTCCAGGGCCTCTCTGTCTGTCTGTAGAGCCTTGTTTCGGGGAATACTTAAGCCATGTTTGCAATAGAGAAAGGCAATCAAGCAGCGGGAATGCGTGTTTCGTTTCACAGAATATAATGCTCTCTTAATGCACTGCTTTTAGATAAGGTTCATATATGGCCGTGTTCTATGATAACAAGTTTCGAGAAATATAGCGTAACATGAGATAACTAATGTAATATAATGTTAAATGAAGTAAACTACAACGTAGTTTTGGTTGTATGACGCTGAGCGCATTGCAGATGCAAACAAAAAGCAACGAAGAAACCATTCAATTATTTTACTGGCGGGTTTCATTTTGAGACTAAAAAAGAAGAGAGAAAAAGTGAACTTGTTTGAATCAGAACTTTCAACACACAGGTCGGATTATATGCAACAATCAGTTTGTCGTGTTTCTGCCTGACTGCAAACGGAACTTGATTCACTGATCCGCTGTTCACCATTTATAAATGGTGATGTGGGTCGGATGCGATTAGATCATCCACACTTGCTCCGTACCGCGCCTCAAAACAGTACCCGCTTCAAGTTTCGTTGGGCTTTTCCTCGTTCAGAATTCAAGCAGATACTTGTCCTGTACACGCTGCTCCTTTGGTAGTTGATTAAGCTATCTAATCAGCACCCGCTTATTCATCTTTAACATGAACGGATCGCAAAGCCACCTTATTTTGCCGAGAAGATAAGCGAGTGTAGCAATAGTCAGGATACGCTCTTATTCTGACATAATAGCGTTCTATAGCAGAACGAAAGTTGCACACTCATTGTTGTGGCTACCCTTTTTGCCCGTGCTGACATTGGTCATTTGGAAACCTCGCGATACACTTAAAGAAGTTGCAGTGGTTTCAACAATTGTCTGCAGGCAAGAAACGAGGAAGTTATTATTCAAGTCGAGCATGTCACAAGTTCCCGAAACGCCAAGCGTAACCGCAGGCAGGGTGTATACACGACATGCTTTTCTGCATTGCTCCAGTGGGTTGATTTCACTTCTGGGTGCTACTTGTAAGACCACAGATAACAACTGCGGGAAGCAAAAAGGGAAAAAGCAAAGCAACGAGAACTATTCCTGGTTCCCGCACTGAATGCACCAATGGACGTCACATATACATCTGCTTACTTTCTTTCTTTTTTCGGTCGTCTGCGGATTCTGTTTGCGTCTGCTTCGACTCGCTGCTTGCTTAACGGCGGGTTTCATAAACTGTGCGGTATGAAGGCGACCTTTAGAGCAAGGGTGAGCTCAGTAAGCTGTGTAGCTCTGCCCTGTATGCCTAGGTTATGATCGCAGCCTTGGGCTTTCTTTAAACCTCTAAAAAAATAACAAAATGAGGGCAGGGGATTTCATTCATCTATCAGTTGACGCCTTCCAGAAAAGTAAAAAATAAAATAAAATAATATAAACATTCACTATGCCTCATAGAGTGTCAAAGCTACCTGTATGAGGCTGTAATAGTGTTTTAAATTAAAAACCTGCTTTAAAAAAGCCCCCTGTATGCATAAAGTCACACTAAGACAGATTCTGTGGTCCCCCAGGAGGCATATGCGACTACGACGACGTACCTCTTCCCCAAATAGGTAGTCCCGTCCTTTAAACATCAAACAGTCGCGTTCATCAGTGCAATACGTTTTCAGTTTGCTGAGATACGGCGTGTCAAAAATGAGCATTTTTCGTTACTTGCCTACGTCTCCTCGCACTACTCGACTTTCGAATTATGTGATTTATATATTATGTCATGATGATAGCAATGACACATTTTTCTCTGTAATCCAACCAATTGCTCTTGCTCCACTGGCGTTGGAAATCGTGCAATTTTTGCTAATTGCGCCCTGTTATTTTACTTATTATTTTTTTCAATGCAGCGTCTCTTTAAAGCTAGGGCAACGATATTTCGGTGTGAGCTATACCTGTACCTATACTCCGCACATCCCTAAAACAGAAGTTGTGACACAAATATAAACGCGCGATAGCGAACCAAAGTAGAGGGTAAAATGAAACACAAATATCAGAACTGCATCTTTTCTCCTCTCTATCTTGGATTGATTGAACGCAGGACGTTCAGGACACTTGCTTTCGTTTCCGTTTGCCTCAAACACTTTCTTTTTATTTGCTGAAATAATAATAAGAAAATCACGGCGTCACAACGAGTTGCGGTCGCCTTTCCCCGAATCGCTCACTCCATAATTTGCAGGATTTTGAGGGCCAAAAATAGACTCCATTTTTAAAAGGTGTCTCTATATTTCCTCGTACGTTTTCAGTGCCCTTTATTTTTGCAGCCAATAAAAGTCCGCCGTCGATGTACGTGACCGTTCCTGATGTAGTCCATGCGAGGCTGTCATCCGGTGTTTTGTCTCTGTCCCCGAGTGACCCGTCCACGCACTGAATGCAGAATTAGACCAAGGGCCAATCCTTTTGTGCTTGACGTGTGACGTCCACTGGGACATCCATAGAGGGCCGCCCCTTTGCCTTTTTTGCTACCATTCCATAAAGTGCGTGGGTGTTGCCCTCGCAGTTTCAATGCCGCATCACGGGGACGTGCTTTAGTCCAATTAATGGGTACCCGGTGATGATGAAGGTCATCTTCCGCGTTGAGTTGGTCCTTATTCTCTTGCAGAAGTACGGATAAATAAGTAGAATCTCATATTTGCTATTTTGTACAAGAGCACGTGTGTACTTGAAGGGTCCCACCTCAGTCGAAGCTGACTAGGAGGGTTAAAGAATTTGCGGTATCCAGTAAGCGATTAAAACGTAACTTCTATGAAAAAAAAAAGAAAAAACCGCTTCTAGTGCAAGGAAGATACGCGAGATAATTATCTGAATCTATAAATCATAATAATAGGTCGTCCGACATTTTACTTGGTCTGCCGGACTACATCAGGGTGTGCATTGCTGCAAACTTCCATCAGACGCCTGCGTTTACGGCAGCCTGCAGAACTCGTAACCCGCTTTGGCCAGGTGTCGTCTGCTTCATAATCGCGACCTGGCACACTCTGAGGCTACAAGTGAACCGAGGCGTGCGTGCGTCTAGAGCGTGTACACTATAGATTTCCTATTCGAGCCGATCGCTTCCGTTGCTCCCTTCCGCTGGACAGAGGTGCATGAACTTTGTCACAGACGAAACGCTGCTATAGAAGTTGGAAAGGCTGTTGGCAGTTTAGCAGGGATCGATAGCGCAAACAGCAACATGCAGTCCGGCAACACTTCGATCTGTGGGCAGCACGCGCGGAGCGGTTATTTTTTATTTTTTTCAAGACGTCAGTGAACTTGACGGCCTGTGTAGAGCGATATGGAGTATGTAATAGCTTTTCAAGGGTGGTGTCCGTCTATTTCGGGACAACGTTCTGGGTGAACGACGAGACTCGCACATGTTTGCCTGGCCAGATAACTTGACGCGCAGTGTTGACAAAAGTTATTCTAGGGCGAATCACTTCCAGGGTGCGTAAACCACAGGCCTTGGTTTTCTTGTGTCAGAGTTCCGCTGCATGATAGCCAGCGCTTTGGTGTGCAGCCAGCGCCCGAGGTACCAATTATAGTTTTTCCGTATCTCTTCCGTACGAAGTTGTGCCTTTGATGACGTCGATACAGGGAGCATGATAACAAACAACAATGGTGACTAGCATTATTTCGAGGAGTCGAACCATTGGAAAGGTTATACTTATAAGCGTTTTCGACTTTTTTTTTCTATATTTTTTAGGCGTTTTCAAACATTCGTGCGATAAATACTAATAAGCCATATGATGATAATAATACTAACAAGATAATAATAAATAATAAGAAACAATAAAATCGGCTGTTATAATCACTATACTGGGGTACAATTTTTCTAAAATCCACAAGAAATATAACAGGTGTTGTTTCAGCAAATACAGGAGACGGGGAACCCTGGACTTCAAATATAATACAGCTACCAGGAAACTCTTTCTGGCCATATAGCAGCTCTCTTGGACGTTCGACCGTGGTTCCCAATGCACACATGCCATCTTCTGTTCGCTTCCGAAACGCTGCATGGCGTATCTCAGTCATCAACTCCACCTGGAATTGTGCATATCGTCCGGTGACTGTGATACGCATGTTTGACCATACATCGATGCACACGAGGAGACGAAAGCATGGGAGAAAAGAACATCATTGACATGCAGTTCGCGATGGTTTGATTAATCTGTATGCGCACGTGGGACCCATTACGAAGTCATAGTGTCCTGTCATGCGTGACTTCTTTTGTAGTGTAGACTGAGTGCATATGTATCCGGTTGTTGTCAAGACGAAGTCTGTATATAGAGAAAAACGTGACCAGGTGCGAAACCTCTGCTGTGCTGGGGGATAGGGCGTAATTGTGTGCTTTGATATTCGTACGTGGCTGGGATATCTGGCTTAGGTTCCACTTACGTGTACCATGGCAAGCGCCAGCATTGCTACATCATTGTGCATTCCGTGACGGACTCAAGTGCTGTCCGCTACAGGTACGCGCTTACTGATCTGTCGTTCCAGAAGGCTAATTTGGATCTACGCCCCAGTAACCGTATTTTCTCCCGTCTCCGCACTTTATGCATCGCTTCATTTTACTGTGTCGGACAGAAATGAGTCGTAAAAGCCACTCAGGTTGGTTCACCCACAGTTGATTCGTCGGCACGTAATTCGCGTCCGATCTTTACGAATTTTCCCTTGATTCCCTCATGAGAAAAGGCGTACGTGGGTACAGTGCCCCCCTCAGTAGGGACAGAACGGATTGGTTCCTCCTGTGTCAGTCGTGGCGTTGCCAGGGAATAACACACGCAAACAATACCGACACCACACCTCCAACGTACACGCACCGGCCAGTATAGTTGGTGTGTTAAAATAACATTAGCGAATATTATTACTGTTGATAAATGTTGTGAAATAAACATAAACCGTTTGCCTTGCCGACAATTAAGCACTATATCATACGCGCGAGTATTTCTGAGAAGACCTTGATGTGTTTTCAACCCTTCCGCACGTGATGCGGGAATGCAGATTAGACCACATGTCCTCGACCCTATGTCGACACCATAGGGAAAACGCGAGGCCGGGACTCACGTCATCACTCGCCAGTTTTGTTGTTCAGCAGTCGAATGAGGCAGACGCCAATAATGGACCGCCATTATCATCCCTGCGCAGAAAGGCAGGCAAGTGGGCGTGTGCCCGACAATTTTCCTAATGCAGTGGCAGGTTGAACGATTTATCTTCGAACCTCTATATGTGTCGCTTTAGTACGGACATGACGCCCTGTAGTTGGTATTCACCGCGAAGGTCGCAAGAACCGGGTTACACGGGCACAAGAAAGGCTTATGCCCTTCGATCTGTGGAATTGTCCCGATTATTAGCGAAAAGCTTTTTGAATGTCAACGGGAGCGGCAATAAAATGTGTAGTTGGCTGAGAGGTGCATCGCTGACATATTCCGGAAAGCTAAAACAGCAAATATGACCTGTCATATTTCTGTGCCACGTTCAGGTCAGTGTGTGACACGACGTACATTGGCTACGCTTTTGTCCCACCAGCTGTCTTGTTGAATTGATATACAACCCAAGAGCAATCCATTCGAACGCAATACATGCTAATACTGTTCAGCACTAGGGTATTAACGTTGAATGGTCGCATATTCTTCAGCACTTTAGCCGAAAGCCAGTCATGGACTGATGCCAGTGGCAAACATGGCTACGAGTTTTTTCATTTAGATACAGCAGATACTAAGCAATGAAGCATACTTACATTGAAGCTGTTGTTAGGCTGTTACAGCGCCCACGATGACGACTGAACATTTCGGCATAGAATCCTGATGAGGTATTCGGTATCATGCAGTGGCTGTGTCAGCGCAAACGAGGCCGCCTGGACATTGCGACTACAAGCTACACAACTGCACTGAAATGGTCACACCTTTCCTGAACGACCTGCGGTACATGTTCCCTACCACCATAGAAGACGTGGATGACATGTGCAAGTAGGCCATTCTCCCCTCGTACTCTTTGATACGCGATGTCTAACAGAGTGCTCACTTGTTCTCATGTGGGTTAATCTTGGATGATACATGCAGAATGTGGAGTCGGTTTGTGGACTGCGTGCGGCGATTCGTGACAGAGTGCGCGACGGAAGACCAGAGGGCCAAGTTCAACAACGCCGTTGGAGACTCCATCGACACCGTGCACGCCATCTGCAGTTCGGAACGATACCAGCGAGGTAATTGTGCGGACATATGCCATGTCGCTTTCTCACTGAGCATTCATATACAGCATTCCCTGAAACTGCAACGAACCCGAAACTCTGTTACACTGCCTTTGTCATGTTGTGTATGGTGACAGCACCACAGGCATTGGTGAAATTTCTTACGAAACTATACATGCACTCCTATGACGTTGATGCCAAATTAATCTCGGTTTGCGGGCACTATGACGTCGTGAGGAACGTTGTCTGGCAAAGGTCTGGGGTCACTATCAAGGGGTCAGCACCGAAGACAGACGTGTCGATGTTGAAGTACTTCTGCAAATCCCGCAGAATGTTCGGAACACGCATAATGCTCGGTACTTCGCGTACCGACCGATCGATCAACATTGACAGACGCAGTTCGTGGGATACTTCAATAGCCTACCAAATTGTTGTACCTTTTAATGTGTTTCTTTTCCTGTTCTACGCCTATTCAGTTGGCTAGAAATGGTTCTGCGGTTGCCATCGATGACTTTTCCGTGCCCGATGTCCTCGTATACGTATTTCTGCAAAACCCATCGCATTGTAGAGCTCTTTCTTTCTTCATTGCAAATGCCTGCCTATTGCATCTGTGAACCACTGTAGTAGTCACTCTGATCGTGGCTTCAGCGAACTGTTTCTGCAGTGACCCTCTAGGAGCGAGAAAGCCCACTGTTTTACCGAAAGGTACCGCCGGTCATCCACGCCGTAACAATGCAAAACGCATGAGAGTGGGAGACCTCGTATACACGTTTCCCAACCGGTGATGCGTTCCTCGCATCCTGTAGCACAAAGAGAGACACAGAAAGGGCATGGGACTTCCGCAGGGGACATTCCCTCGCCGGGCTATTCAGTCGACATATAGGCGATATCAGACAGATGCCTATAACTGCGAACACGCGCCCTGGGGTGCTGTGTCATTGTCGAAAGTTAGAGATATACGATTGTGCTTTACGCATCAGTGAACCCTTTCCGCTTCGAATTTCGAAAATCGTGCTCTGCAATTGCATGCGTTAATGCGACTCTGTTGGATTCGCTCCATTATGACTGACGCCCCGGTGCCGATACGTATTCAGTCACCACAGAAAGATCCCCGCTGTTCTTGTATTTCGTCATATGTTTTTAATTGAAACGCACGTTTACTTAAAAACACGTTATCCGTTTGGATACTCTGCTCTAGCATACTTTTATTGAAGGCTTTTAGCTTGTACTTCCCTTCTCTTTGCAGAGTACCTGCAGAATGCGTCCTGCTTCCGTAAAGTGTCGGTGGACAGCTGCGGTACCTTCTACAACTCTATGGTAGAGCAAGTGACCAACCCAGTCGCGAGTGAAGATCATATCTGTTGGTAAGATGAATAGACTCTAGCAAAAACATTGGAGAAGCAAAGCAAGGACACCAGGCTACTGTCAGAAAATATACGCATTCGAAATTCACAACCGTAAACAGGGAGGTTAGCAAGAATGCCAATGGGACGACTTAAATTGGATTTCAATTTCGCCGATGACTGAAGATACAATATACAGTAGGTACGGGCTTGTTTAGGGCACGGGGTACAAAATTTCGCGAAGTACTACGAGATGTACGCACGAAGCACTTGCGAAGCATAGATATACAGAGACGACCTGGATTGAGCTGTCTACACCCGATTAAGCCTGAAATTTCCAAATTTCTAATAGTTGAGCTGAAACCAATCTTTCCTCGAAAAAGCGCCGCGCTCGTGCACTTGCCGTAAAGCGTACTACACCTCATGCTCGTAAGTATGCGGTGAAGCCGACTTGTAGCTTGATGCTGCCAGTCGTCAGCAACAGGTACGTTAATGACGATGACATGGGGTATTTCACCGTGCCAGAGGCGGTAGCCTACTCACTGTGATGTGTCTGAACATGAAAAATTATAATGACGGGAAAACTAATGACGCAGCGGTAGAGGTCCATTAGAAGTCCGGTTGCGGACAAACGTCCTGGAACACATGTGCACAAAGAGCTCGGCGGCGCTGTGCCGGGCAGTCCCAAAGCCTAATCAGCTGCCCCAGGGCAAACGGCCTCCAGCCCAAGCAGGCCAATTGGTATTTGAGTGTTGTAGAATCAACCTCCGGCATGTGACGAGGGCATGTTCAGTGGTTGCAGAAACCCCACAGGTGGAACACATCAGAAAGCTGCGACGGTTGTGTGTGTGCAGGAAGGCTAGTGTCAATGCAGCACTGAGCCGCAACCGATGTACGAGGGATTTGTAATACCGCCAACCAGCATCACCCATACAAAACGTAGACACAGCTAAATTGAGAAAAATCGTTCTATTGAGCTGTAATGGTTGACACCGTCTAAGAAGCTCCCCGTTCTTTCTTAAACTTCCTTTACAAGGTTACTCAGCAAGTGTTTCCAAACTATGTCGCGTAGAAAGAAAGGGAAGAGGGTGAGATAAGGGGTTATCATGGTGGTCCTATAACTAATCCCCACCTGGCCAGAAGAGAACCTTTCATGGGTTAGAACAAGTCGTTATCTGACCAAAGGGAACCTTTTACATCAGACGATATACTTTCTTGTTCTCGCAGTCGCTTATCGGTATCTTCTTCACAGTGCGTACAGCCAGTTCAAGAGCTGCGTGAGTGAACCATTGCTGCGACTGTGTGGAAACCGCGCGCGCACTATCATGGATCATTCCATGGCTTTCCTCATCGACCGCTGTGGCAAAGCTTATTACTCGTGAGTGCATACGTCCTTTCCTTTTCCTATATCTTATCTATTTTTCCTCTCTCCGTGCTTCAAAAGTATTCCGTGAGTACAGCTTTCGTTCTACAGTTCATTCAGTTTCCACACTGTAAGAAGTTTGACATGTCCGTCAACTCCCCATTATCCTCTCGCAGGCTGTCGTACAAATGTCCTCGGGCGCGAGCCCTGTCCATCTCCAGCTACGATACTTCCACTCCGGCTGCTGCGATCACCACCACGCAGATTACTCGTCGTCCGAAGAAGATAGTGACAACCGGTCAGCCTCGCACCATTATCTACACTCTGTCTCCGACTGCGAGTAGTCGAACGTCGCGCTACAGCTCTGCTTGTACGCATTACTCTTCGGCCATGAACACAGCCGTCTTCCTGATAATCGCTGTAGTCGCTTCCACATGAAGGCAACGAGTATTGATGACAAATCTCTGCGATCATGCATGAGTGAGTTTTGTACATAGAGTCCTCGCTTGTGGGACACAGCTTCCAGTAGACGAATCATGGACTTCCGTCAGCCCCATCTTGCTTCGCAGAAGGGAGACAAGTGGGATATTTTTACCACAAGCTTACACGCCGTGCCATCAGCATTCGGCGCACGCAAAACTATGTCCTACAGAGGGCATGACCGAAAATGGGTTGTCAAAATTTTGTAAAAAGCTATAATGCCATAGGAAGTACACGAATGCCCCGTCTGGGCCGGTGGAATCAACTGTACAAGACTGCAGTAACTGAAAGCTTACTCAATATCCTTTCTTTGCATAGCATAAAATAATCATCGTGTACACGAAGAAGTCTAGTTAAGAAGGGCCCACTAGAGTGATTGGGGGGAGGGGGTTGTGGTATAATGGCCGCAGGGGAGCCATCCGTCATCAAGCGTCAGTAATGTCAGCATGGACCGCTTGGTTCAGAGAAACTCTACTTTCATGTATGTGTATGCTCTAAAATGGTTATAAGAACGTTGTTTTCATCCCGGAGTGTTTCATACTTTTCCTCTTTTGTGTGTGTGCACTTCACGGCGACCACGTCTCGTGCGAGCGTTTACATTCTGTTCTCTCCACGACATATTCTGTCAGTTCACAAACCAGTAGGAATTATACCAGCTAGGCATTCAGTCCAGTTCTCGCTGGTCTGAAGTACAGAGTTCCAGTGCAGCAAGCACTGGTCTATAACTTGAATCTAGGGATCTAGGACTCCAGATCGCACGAGTTACGTTCAAGGTACTTTGCAATTTGGCGCCCTCAACAATGAGTTACAAAATCTGGCATGGAGGTCAGGCAGCCGGGACGCACCCGTGTGGGTTATGCCGGGCTAATGGCTCAAAAATGTGCACGAGAAAGATGCTAGAAGGCAAGGTTGAGCCAAGCGTCCATCACTTTTACATGGCCTCCAAGGAGAGGTCGTCAAGTGTGCTCCCCTTTATTCATTCCGAAAACCACTTTCCCAGAATTAATGTTTTTAATGAACAGTGAACGCGCCCTTTGAGATCCGTGGCGCTGTTCAAGCGTCCAATCCTCACATAGAAAGCGTCGTAGATTTCAATGTCATCCTCATTCCTTTGAAATGCTTATGTCATCTCGCCGCAAGGCTGCAAACGTTTTATTGATGTAACGAACGCTGCTCGCACTGCGATAAGAGCAGCAACGCGATAAGGAGGGTTGTTATCAAGGTAACGTATCTAACGCGGCGCACGCTGCTCGTC
>JARGYV010100416.1:0-16806 GCA_029532675.1 Ornithodoros moubata
AAAAAATAAGACATGAGCATGTTTTGTAATTGTCTTTCACCTGGTACATGTCAGTATTGTGGTTATGGCTCACTCGAGAATGTGGTGAGAAACTATTAATGACTTCTCATATGTGCACAAATGTGACAATGACAAAATCTATGCATTCACCACACCATCGCAAATTGCAAAAGTGACCAACTGGTTGGGCGTGTTCTTGCTTAGAAATTGTTATAAAAGAAAACTTCACATTTCCTTGTCCTTGTTTCTCGAAATATCAGTTTTTCTTCTAGCAGAGTAAAGATTAAGCGTGAAGTGCTCAGTATTGGCAGCATGCCATATCACAGGTTTATATGCCTCATATGAAACCAGTGGCCACACCTGTAGTCATCCTTTGATGGCTCTTATGCCAGTCATACTTTTTTTCTTTCTTTTGAGATGAAGTGAAGTCCAGTCTGTGGGCATAAGTAGCTTTTCTTTTCTTTTTTTTTTTGTATGTGGAGGGGAAGAGTGCTGTGCACACACATTCCCTGACGAAGAAGTCCAAGTAAAAGTCAATCCTAGCGACGATGGTGCTTGTGGCCATTCATTTTGTGGCACTGCTGGCATAGGAATTTCAACATGGACAAATGAAATAAAAGGCATGATATTCCTCAAGTTAGAAGCTGCTGTGCGTACTAGCTCACTCTACAAGAGCAGAAACAAACCACGGTCTTCGCCACTAAGATAGCCTGAGGCACCAGACTGGCTGGGGTTGGCATGTAAATTACTATTAAAAAAGTCAGTGCATAGATTATGCTGAATACTACATATTGTATTACCTTAGCTGTTTCATATCCATACACATGCATGCTTCAGTGCAATACCAGACAGGGAGATTGTAAACAGGCTGCATTTGAGCTTACAACCATAAAGCAACAATACCTGTTGTTCTTTTTTGGTTCGATAGCAGGTGATACACTGTGAAGTTTGAACACAGTGGCAGTTTCTTCTCATGGCCAACTGGTGTCCCCTTTCTTTCTCTATCTCTGTATCACAGTTTCACATTTCTCTCTCTCTCTCTCTCTCATTTTTGTCACATTAAAGTGGCTATGGAGAATGATGGGCTCAATAAAGGATTGCCGAATCTTCGTGCTCGTCCATCTTACATTGAACAGCTGAATGTAGTAACCATCATATTTTTTATAGTTACCAGCAAACATGTGCAAAACTAGTAATAAACTGCATGTAAATACATAGGTTGCTGCTTGCAACCGTTTGCAGACACAAATAAACGTCTAGCTCGAGACATGTACATATTTCTCATCATGGGCATGCTATAGCCAGGGATCTATTTCACTAACGAAGTCCAAAAATGAGCAAAATTTGTTTGAGATGACTAAAACAGGCGTCACTTTGAAGTAACCGGCGTCTTCTATCTTTTGAAACACACAAAGAAATGCTATACACTGCAGTGTAAAGGATTTGTCATGTACCATATGGCTGTACACTTAGCTGATAAGCATATGCCTTCAGCAAAACTGTAAAAATAAAAAGAACACCAAGATTGTAAGGTAATAGAATCGGAACAAAAGTGAGCTCAACAAAAACTAAACATTCACTGGCATTCAAGAATAAGCTGCTCCCTGACCATTTACTTTCATTTTATATAAAAAAAAGGACAGTAATTTTAGAAATAGCACCTACGATGCACCTCATAATTGGCATCTGTGTGTGCTAACCTTTTCTGAAAGTAAGAGCAACCCATCTTGTGTGGATTGTTAGGATTTATTTGCGTCAACTGCATACAACAGCGACCCGTATTTACACGATTGTTGCTTACCAGCAAGCACAAGCATACCAAGCTATCAGGTTGGATCAGAAGAAGTTCGATTACACACACACTAGAAACGGAACACTGCTCTCTGCTGCAACTCCTGCAGCTTTCAGACCCATTCCTAGTTGCCATTACCGAATGCTGAGGGAGCAGTAATGCACGCAAGCTTGACAGAACCACTTGAACCTTCAGAAAGAAAAAAAAAAAAAAAAAAGATGCGCTTTAAGCTTTTGACAAACGAGAGGAACATAACGTGGACTCCGCTAGAACAGCACACTATTCTTCTGAGCACTGGCATGGAATGCTACAGCTCAGCACACAGCTGAAGGCCGTAGCATCTGATCGTGCAACGTTTCAGCACAGCACTGTCCTGCTCGTGTTGTGGCAGTGAGACTTTAAATCACGCGTCCACTCGTAAGAGTCACGTACAGTCCATCACACGTGTGCCTAGGCACCACAATGTCCCAGGCACGGTGAATGCTGAAGCTTCCAAAATACAGGTCTTCTTGGGTAGACATTGACCAGGATTAGCATCTTTGTTCTGATGATGCAAACAATACACATGTTACACACAATACAGGTGCCTTAGGATGACATTGAGCCAAGTGTAGTCACAATAGTCAAAAAGTGTGATTGGATAGTCCTGCCTCTATTTTATTCACTCACACTTGTGCTGGCGAACGACAGCCATTCTCAAGAGGCTACAGCCTGGTCTGCTCCACGACCTCCTAATGCCCCAGTGCTTCCGTGGTAGGAAAACTGCTGGAAGTAGGGCTGTTCCGACTCCTCCGTAATGGAATTCAGAGGCCCCGCCTCTGGCGGGGTAAGCTCTACCGTTTCGCCAGTAAATTCTTGATCGAAGTAACGGGTATCCACATCAGAGGTCACCTGAGGCTTAAAAGGTGGCGTCACCTGTGTGCAAGTAACTCTGTCTTATTTGACAGTCATTCATGGCATTCAGTATGTACAACAGAAGAATGAACACCAGTTCGATTTTGTTTACCAAGAAAACCGATGAACCTGCAGCGTACATAACGCCATCAAAGGTGGTCGCAATTCATTGTTTACCAGCCTAGTTGCAAACTTTAGTTAGTCTTGTCAAACTCTGTGCTCAAAACAGACACCAAGCAAACTGCGACTATATCCGCTCTTGTGCATGTTTTATATTTCTGTGGTCTGGTATGAAACATTATTTTGTTCTAGTTCTGATATTACTTTGCTATCATATGGTGTTCTTTGAATCAATGATCAAGAAGCTGCTGCTGCGACCAACGCCTCTGCAGAAATTTTTGCGCTTCAGTTGAATCGCATAAGACCAGAGAGTCCCAAAAAAGTAATGCAACTCCTACATATTGCCTCACTTTCCATTCTACCTACCTTTTTCTCTCCCAGGTCCTTCCAATTTATGGGCCTGAAAAATGGATGCGACATAATGTCCTGGGCGTCCGCCTCTCCTCCACCGAGACGATTCTTCGGGTCCTTCACCAAGAGCCCTGCAAGCAGATCCCGTGCCTCGGGGCTCAGGCTTTTTGGAAACTTCACTTCCTCGACGAGAATCAGCTCAAAGAGAATATCGTGGTCTCGGTTATAGAAGGGGAGACGTCCGCACATCATCTCGTACATCACCACACCGAGTCCCCACCAGTCAACAGCACGACCATAATCCGTATCTTCCAGCACCTCTGGGGCTAAGTACTCCGGCGTGCCGCAGAAGGTCTTTGTGGTTGACCCAAACGAGATGTCCTCCTTGCAGAGGCCAAAGTCTGCGATCTTGACGTGCCCATCCTTGTCCAAGAGGAGGTTCTCCAGCTTGAGGTCTCTGTAGATAATGTCTTGACTATGCAGGTAATCGAGTGCGAGCAGGATCTCCGCCCCGTAGAAGCGCGTCCGCTCTTCCGAGAAAACCCGCTCGCGAGATAGGTGAAAGAAGAGCTCTCCTCCATTTACATATTCCATGACGAAGCACAGACGGTCAGCAGTTTGAAAAGAGTAGCGAAGAGATATGAGGAAGGGGTGGCTGGTGCTGCGAAGGACACGGTTTTCTGTCAAGGTGTGTGCAACTTCGTCTTTATCTATGACCACTTTTTTTTTCAGGATCTGTAAAGCAGAATGCGACGGCAAATGTCAACTTCCGCAGCAGGTCAATGTTGTTCAGCCACGGGACTGGTACAGGAAGTAACAGAATTTTGGCTGCAGACGACCTATGCAAACCCAAATTACGTGCTTTACAGGCAGCACCACTTGAAGCATCCCTGATAACCCCAGAAATAAAGATATTGGCTAGCATTTCCCCAATCACTCAACTTTGTCTCCATGGGATTTTTTTTTACATATTGCTTCTGTACAGTTTTATCTTCCAAGCTGCTGAGCTATGCATGTTCGACACAAACAGCCCCTTCTGTTCAACTGATTGCTCCGTGTGGTTACCTTGGTTTGACAAAATAAATGAAAGAAACAAAGACATATCACATAATTTATTGGGAGTCCTTACCTTGATAGCATATAAAGCACCAGTAACTTTTTCTCTGCAGAGTATGACTTTGCCAAAAGTACCCTTTCCTAGTACCTTAAGGAACTCAAAGTTGTCCAAGCTAATTCGATTACCCCTCGACGTGTAGGTCCTTGTGGACACGCTAAACTTATCGCGCATCTCGTCTCGAGGCTCTGCCATCTCTACGTCCGGTTCCTCTTCTTCTTGTAGTTTGTCGGATACATACTGGATTGCCTGCATCCATTCTTCCCTGCGCACACAACAATCAACAAGAAGTCAATTTTATTCTGTTTAGTCTACTTTTTTGTGCCTCCTTCACTGTGCACAAACAGCTGACACAACAGAGAAGTAGCTGAGGGTGGTAAGTCCGCTACAAACAAATTAGGTGCAGTGAAATGAGGCTCTGTGACCCAGCCATCTTAGAGATTCATAACAGCAGATGTCAGCAATTTTAGATGACATAGCTCCTCCTTACTTTCTCGACAAAAACTCCATTATTTTTCAAGTATGTTTTAAAGGACAGCTGTCATTTTGTCCGAAGTATTGGACACGGTGACGCAACATACTTAGCACATTAGTTGTTACTTGAACAACATTGCTCCGGGGAACTAATAAAAATAAAAGCAGTCAGAATTGCACCCGTAAACAGACTTCCAACAAACATATCAAGTGAACAGAACGTTTAGTAGGAATGTTATGAGAGAGAACGTACCTTTCTTCCTCACTATCAACACAAAACATTCTTTCAATAACAGTTGTCCATTGTAGACCTCGAATAATGAACGTAAATGGCTTAGGCCGGTCAGACTTCATCAGCTGGCACCCTGCAACCAAAGCAAAGCATTTTTGGTTGCAATCAACAACATGCATTATGCACTCAAGAGTTTGATGTAGAATAAAACATGAGGAGTTACCTTTACATATTGTGAGGAACTTTTGTGCGATGATATTATAATAAAGGACACACAAGCCCTCAAAACTTTTGAGGGGTTAACTCACCTCTCACAGTGAAGTTGTTGAGTGGGTCAGCATAACCGTGCTCTGGCTTCGTCTTGAAACCCATTAGAGCTCCGTCTTTTCGGAGAATGAAGTAGCGCTTCCTCCAGTTCTTGATATGTTCACCTGACATGTACAAGACACACAATGCACTATATTAGAGCATCACTGCTACCAGGTTTCTCTCATTCCTTTTCTACATAATATACAAGCAAACCTGAAAAAAAAAAAAAAAAAACACCTTTATGGTGCTGGGCATTAAAAAGTAGAATGTAATGGAATTTAGACTTACCTCTCTTGTTAAGCCAACCTTCGTTGACAATGGACGGCTCAGGGTCCACCATGTCCAGCGAACCAGTACTCATTGCGCTTGGTATGCTCATGACGGCTATGCCATGTTATAGAGGGCAGCAGATATATCTTGACTGAAATAGAGAGATTTAGCTTTGATGTAAACCCTAATGCCAAGTAGCCTTCATGATGTTTATCAAATTATACAGTTATCTCCGAATATGTCATTTCGTGTTACCCCTTACAGAGATGTTAAGGCAAGCTGGCATAGGCCACAATATACTACCACGAATGCTGACAACTTAACGGAAGACATAGCGTGTACACGTTCTATAAACTCACTGGCTCAGCCAACAGACAACTCAGCAAGATTTTGCTGCGCGATGAACCAACAGTCCTCTCCGAAAGGCAGACATGTCCTCGAAGGTGAAACGGGCTCCACCAAAACACTGCGCGCAAACAACATGACATCAGCAACAAGTGCTATCAACCGTTACTACCTTTATTATCTTTGAAGTACACAGCATTTCGACACGCTAGCTCCTCACAACCGCATCCTGTACTGGCTTTAACAGTGCATAAATACGAAATAGGCCTAATATACAATATCCCAACATGACCACAACACACGACGACGATCCGATAACCATCACAACTAGAGACTTCCGCACGCGGACAACGGCTGCGAAATTACAATAATGGCAAAAGTACCTTGCACAACTGGCGATAACTCTGTCTGTGTTATCCCCTTCAAAAGTGTTGCCGAAATTGATCAAAACAAGGTGTTTCGCCCGCAAGGCGTAACAACCACCGTTAGCGGAAGGAAGAAGAGAGCGAGAAAGAAGAACGCTGTAGTTGCTCGCTGCAGGTAACAAGTTACGTCAAAGCCCCACCAAGATACTCTTGATAAGAAAACAACGTTCGACATACATTCACATGTATGTTAGCTTCATGAATTGCCTCCGTGTTACAAATTCAAGGGAACAGGGCAAACATAAAGGGCTGTTGCGCTTTGAAGAACCAGGAACCAGCCGCGCCGCCACTACACAACAATTCAGAAGCGGAACACTCGCGGAACAGAGCAAGTAATCATGGAGTACAGCGTTTGTATGCCAGGCGTAAATTCTATGGTTTCCTCCGTTCTAAATAGTAGAAACTAACGGAAATGGTAGTGTAGTTTCCGAGGATATCGATATGCTGTGGTCTCCTACCCTTACTTGTTCTAACGAGAGCATGGAAAACCCAACTTTCCCCATGTTGCCGCGACCTCAGGAACCATTGGTGAGAAACGCAACTTTAGAAAAACATTCTAAGCCAGTTTCCAGTACTGTTGACTTACAGTAGGGCCCAGACACGACTCATTGTTGTTATTATTTTAATTTTTTTTTCAGGACTGGACTTATTCAATGCGCCGTGACATGCAGGTCAGTCAAAGAAATCAGAAATGATTGTAATTTTTCGTTGCAAAAGAATTGTCTTTTCAAACATAGGAGATAATCCCTGGCCTTTTCCTTGGTCCATATTCATCAGCGATGAGATCGAAAGTAAGGAAGGTTGGCGTCAGCAACCGAAGGAATCATTTTGCTCTATCTCGTATAACAGTGTGAACAGTTGTCAAAAGCAGGAATTACACACATCGTGTGTATAAGACAGGACGTCGAGGCAAATTTCATTCGGCCAAACTTTCCGGATAAATTTTTGTAAGTCATGCTTGCCATTGTACATCTTCATCGCCCCAATTGTTGTACATTTGTCACAGACAGTGGTCATTACTTTTCAGGTACCTTGTCCTTGATATCGCCGATTCACAGACGTCGAACATTATCCAGTATATCCCTCAGGTATTGTAGAGCAGTAACGAAATATGATGCACATTCACCAAATGGAGTTTTGTAACAAGTGCGGTTGTGGCATCCTGGCGAAAGATTCAGCCATCGACCCGCATCTCCTCTCCTTCGCAGAGGAGGCTATTGTAATTAATCACAAAAGCTGAACAAAAACTGTAATGTTTCTGTCCTCATGTTTTGCTGCTGCATGCCCAGTGTGAAGCTGCCAATAATCCTTACTTGTATCCTTTACTTGTATTTGTAATCCTCTCCAAAACATGGATTCCTTCCTGAAGTAATTTTTTGCCTGTTTCAAAAATGGTGTCTGTTTCCTTTTCAGGTGAAGAGGTTTGTAGATAGCTGTTTATTAAATGGAGGTAATTATGCTGACACACATGTGTAGAGCTACTGTATGTTGTCATTTTATATTTATTTGCTGTGGCTTGCATGTAGACAGATTATAACATGTAGCAGATGCCAGCGTTTAATGTAGTGCCTGCGATTTCTCAGGACGGGTACTCATTCACGGGAATGGAGGCATTTCAAGAAGGTATTTCTCAGATTTTCGTCCTCGACAGGCTAATATGTGACATTGTCTGTTATCTACTGAATGCACATAGTAAATTTATGTATTAACTTCAGGTATAATCGGTAGTGAAAGTGGCACATTATATTTACCAGATGTTTATCAGATACATTATAAAATCAAAAACATGCACATATGCTGTAAGAAACTGTGAAAGTGCTTCAATCATATTCATGAAGCACAGGCTTCTGTGTCTTCCCCTCATTGTTTGCCCAAAGTCCTTTTAATGTGTTTTGGTACTGTTCAACTCATAAATCAAAATCTGAAGTTGCATTTTTAAAAAGCTTCGTTAAAAATAGAAAAAATTTTGCGTGAGGGTTGTGGGCATTCATGTTTCCTGTGTGGTTTCAAGTATGCGAATCTATAAATAACAAGCAGTGATGGAAAACACAAACTAGTTGAATTTGCAGTGTTTTCTAAAATTGAAAGGAAACCAAATTAAAGCATTCTATCTTACTTGTAGAAGAAGGTGCATCTTATGGTCATAGCAAATGAAGCTCGTTAGCAAAATATGTTTACAAATTCTTTCTACAGTGCTGCGCTCGCTATAGGCTATATAATGGAAACCTACGGTCTGCCTTACAAGTAAGCTTGATGGAAAGCTCTGTAGCACTTGACTTTGTATCATCTTGTGAGAGACCTGCTGGCACTCTTTTTTACAGCCAAGTATTCACATTCGTCCAGCAGAAACGGTTCTGCATAAGTCCTAACGAAGGATTTGTGAGCCAGTTGAGGGTATGTTGCCCCATTTTACGTGTTCTTCTAAGTATATAATTATCCTCCAAAGACAGCAGAGGTATTGCTTAGCATCCCCGGCAGAAAATATCTTCTTTTTTTAATCCCTTGAGCCTTTGTTTGAATGATGACATGCATTCTACTGTGCTCTTGATATCTGTAGTAGGGATGCTTATTATTCAGCAGAGGAATGCATGTATTGTTGAATATACATGACAATGGGAGGTCAATTACAAGACTAAGCTTTGCTGGTTAAACACACTAAGCTGAGGCTAGCATAAAGTTTTCTTACAGCTCTTAAGGTGTTCTGCTTAAAAGGTGTTACTCAATGAAAGAGCTTATTTGAGATAGTTCACCCCTACCAGTTATCCTCGTACAAAATTGATCCGGTTTCAGTTGGTTGTGTATCTAGCCACTCACTAATACAAACATGAAAACAGCGCTCATGTTTTCAATGTGTTTTGATTCTTGTGACATAGTACTTTTTTTTTTTTTCAAGAATAAGCTGTTATTGTCCTCAGCATGTTTGGCCTGTCTGTCAGATATTATATGTCATTACAATTACTTCTCAGGAGTATGAGCCTATCTACAGGGCAAAGCTTACATTGGAGCATGGTGAGACATCACATGCTGCAGGTAAGAAGTTATTATTTACTTATTAATTTGTAGAAAGGACAAAAGGAGATCAAAACATCTAGTCACTCAGGTAGGTGGGGTGAATTCTGTCTGGTCTTTCAAAGCAGCTCTGCCAATGTCAGTGCGCAACTTCCCTCATAGTTAACTTGAATGTGACTGCGAAGCAAAATTTTCTTTTTCAGGCAAGTTAAAAAGGAGAATTGAAGAAGTGGAAGAAATGGACAGTTGGGAAGCAATGTCTTGAAACTGGATGGTAATGGTGTGGTGTTCTCCATCATGATGATGACGATATGCAGGAGTTACTGCCTGGTATCGCATCAGCTCCCTGCGTGTAGACTGACCAATTGTGTCTTCCTGCTGTGCAAGCAGGGCATCTTTCAAGACTGTTGTACAATAAATTGTGCTGTGCTGTCTTTGCATTCAGGTTACAGTGGTCTAACTCTGCAGCAACACTCACATTGCAGGCCGTGCAGTATATTCTGCACTGGCATTGAATACAGTAATGGTGCTTTTGCAAAAGTTGGACAATTGCTGTCTGCCGTCAAAAAGACAGCTTCAGCACGCTCCTGTTTGAGGCTACCTGTGTAGAATGGACAAATGCCTTCACTTTGAACTTTCCCCATAAACAGTCCTTCACCCAATTACATAACCTCCCTCTGAGATGTATTGGTACAAGAGAAAGTACAGACAGCAAAATGCAACAAATCAAGATAAGACCAAGATAGGTGCCTCCTATGGATTTCAACGAATCAAAGTTGAGACTTATCATTCCGAATGGTGGTTGGCCTGGAGGAATGGATAGTCATTAATCCTGAAACCAAATTGTCATCCTCCCGAACTCAAGGGCATGATACAAAATGTGGCCACTTAATGCGGTGTCTCAACAAGGTTTTAAATTTCGGTGGCGATTTTGGTACAGCAGATTTTATAAGTGTGCGTCATGCAGGCTACACTCGCGATGGTAACGCAGTTCTTTTGCAGGAGCAAACAACTTTGGTGAGGCAAGTCATAACAAAAAAAAAAGCTATTTTGTGAATATCATAGGTAAAAGTTGACAAGCTTGAAAAATAATGAAATTTATCTAGTTTATTTTTATTATCTACTGTAAATTATGCAAGTTCTCGTTCTATTATAAGCTCATGTTGGCTTAGTTTTTATTATGGGAAGGAAGAAGCAGATGTAGCCGAAAGAAAGAAGAGGAAGAAGAAACAGCTGCAGGCAAGGAGGTAGACACTTTTTTTATGCTCTGTGAGTTTACTGAAGAGTACTAGAACATTTGAAGGAATACAGAGACAAGCTCTATGGGTTTTGTTAATGCAAAGCTGCAAGGCCCATGTGCTTGCAAGACACTTAATTCCTACCAAGTCCAATATAAAGATAATTTGTGCTAAGATTGCTCTGACACTTGACAGGGAAACAGCGCATCCCATGGCAAAGAAATCTTCAGTGTAAGTAAACAGGAGAGCTTATACTTATGCAAAAATAAACAAATAATGGGGGTAGTAAAGCATGTGCCACTGTATGGAAGTCAGAAATTGGGTTCTCACCACAGACAGGACTAGACTGTGCTTTTGCAATTTTAATTAATTAGTCAACCTAGATTTACTCATAATATAGTGTCTGCTAGAACACATTTAAACACTGGTTTGACCTTACTGATCTTCAGGAAACGTGTGCAACCAAGAAGCCCCAGTTACACGGTTATTTGTGTGGGATCTCTCTTGGGAATTGTTCTCATACTGGGACTCTCCTCTTTCTTTTTCTCCACAAGCATCAAGCCACAAAGTGAGTCCTATTATACTCAGTGTTGTTTGCACTGGTGCAGTAGTTATCAAGATCTGACAGAAATTCAGCTAGGGTACTTTGAGTGTTACTGGCTATCCATCGCAATTTTCTCGGGTTTGAGGTAAAGTTCAAATCGGCTTGTTTCCACAGGTGGGTTTATTAGACCTTTACCAGACTCTGCCACACCTGATCTATTGAACATTCTATTGCACACCCAGGTAGCTGTGCAATCTCCTCGAAAAACGTGCGACTAGCTCAAGTTCCTAACCATGAATGTGGTATGGTTGTGGCCAGTTCCCCAGTTTATTGCAGAACCTGACCCACTTGCATGGTCCACTATACGAAGGGACAGGATGTCTCAATAATCGAATGCAACAATACTTTTTAATCTGTTTCAGGTGCTTCGGATCGAGTACATGTGCACGCACCTCAAGGTAAGAACAGACATAATTCAGTGTGCATCATGTGCATGTTAATGATCTCGTTTTGTTCAAGATGCAGTGAAGTCACCTGTGTCTCACAGAAACATACTGTTGTGCCATTCCAATAAATGTCAGAGAGAAGGTAAGCACAAGATACGGGCACTTCATTACGAAATGCTCTTTCAGTTCAAACAAATTGAGCAGCATTAGAGTCGCACCGTTTGCGTTATGATTGGGTATTTTTACAGCCGATGCTATAAACAGATCTATAAACAGAGCTTTTCACCCGTGCCGGGACTTCTACGAGTTTGCCTGCAATGGCTGGGTCTCTCACATCAGCCTCCCTCAGCACATGAGAGAAATCGACGTGCTTTCCAAGATGAAGAGGCAGAATCTACTTTTCATTGCTAGTGAGTTTGTCCATGTGGCCACTAAGCGAACAAAAATTTTGACTAATTGTGCTGCATATAGTCAGTGGATGTAATCGGTGGTAGCTAAATATTCAGAATTTATGAGGGAAAACACCGAGCTCATAAAATTTTGGAGCGACACCACAAATGCCGGTCACTTTTGCTAGTAACGGTCTGGAGTCTTTCACATCAGTGTTGGTGTGTACCAGTGTGTAAGAGCAGGGAATGCCATTATTTGCAGACGTTTTGAAAACGACCAATGTACCACCAGCTCGACAGACAGTTGAAGAGAAAACTGCAGCTCTGTACAAGGCATGCATCAAACGCAGTAAGTCACAGCACCAACATTTGTGGAAGAAAGCAATGCCAGTTGAAACTGTCAGTACATGCACTACATGCTACATTACTTTACTTGCGAAAGAAAATTACAAACAAATAACTGGAGCGGCGCTGCTGAATGACTACAAACGAAAACCACAATAGGAATTGGTGCCAACCAATTTTTATATTGAAGAGATCCTAAAAGGCGTGCTGTTTTATATAGATGAGCTGGAAACCAAGGGCCTTAGCCCATTCTGGACAGTGGCCACACAACTAGGGATTCCAAAGTTTCCGCTTGGATTCGAAGAAGACCCCCCACTGGCATTGGAGGACCTGGCTGCACGCTTCCAGAGGCATCTAAGTCTTGGAGTGTTTGTGTCAGTCAACGTTCAACTACTTCCAGGGAATCGTAGCAGCAAAGCAGTTTTTGTAAGATTTCATCCCGCTACAGTTCGCAAAGAACTTCATGATTAGTCTCACAAATTTTATGATGCCATTCTTCTTCAAAGGTTTCTTTGCCAAAATCCCCCTTATACAAAGCACAAGATGATGGAATGCAGCCACCAGAGTGGAAGACGAACCTCACTCGGACCGGCATACTAGCGCTGACAGATCGTGCACCCGACACTCAAGTTGTTCGATCTGTCCTCGAACTAGAACAGGCAGTGGTGCAGGTAAACATAACACGTAATGTACCTACTCAGAACACTACCCTAGGATCCGAAAGAGTGCAACATAGCCTTGCAGGAGGAATGTGCATATTCCTTGGTGTGCCAGTGGGTGAACTGCATCATAAATGTAATAAATGTAAATGTTCCCCTTGTACTATTGTCAGGTTCAATCGTGGATAAGTCACTCCTAAAAAGTAACTGTTACAGGGACAGTAACTAAGTAAGTTACTTTTTCGGTGAAGTAACTAGTTGCAGCGACAGTTAGTAGTAACTGCGTGCATTAGCGAGCAGTAGCTAGGCAGCACTAGTAACTGCGAGAAAGTAACTTAGTCACTCCAGTTATTTTTTATGGAAAAGAATGCACCCAGGAAAGGGTCATAAAATTGTTAGAAATACAATGATACATTCACTGACATTTAACACCTAAGTGCATTGAACATTCTATTGCACTTATGCAGAAGATTTTAGTCTGTCAGCTATTCCCTCCTGAGACCAAACATGTCCTTCCCTGCACTAAAGGGCCGTTCTATAGGCACACTGAGCAGAATGACTCTGTTAAATTTTAAGAACATGTCGCTGATCCGGGGAAACTCACTAGTGGCAGCAGCAATATGAAAACGTTTATATTAGTAATTAGTTACAACTGAAAGTCACTTTTTGTTAAATGTAACTAGTTATACCAAAAAGTAACTATAGTTGTGGTTCCAAGTTCAAAGTAACAGTTACTACCCAAGACTGGTCAAGTTAGTAACATCTGTTATTTTGCAAGGTGGCCTTGAGGCACCAAAAAATCTGGTGTCTGACATCTATTTATTCCTCCTTATCTCTGCAGGCCATCCAACTGGAAGATTCAAGTTCAAGTTACATCCCTCAGTATGAAAGGCAAAGGATCTTCGACCTCCCTCGTAATAAAAAGGTGCAGTAACGCTGGCAGTTGCGAATCGTACAGATGTAGATTTCATGAGCAGCAAAAGTGCCATACTGAACTTAGTGCAAAGCAGCATTAGAGCTGCGACAGTCCATCAGAACACAACGCACTTATGTATCCCATAAGGTTGGCAAGCATTCCACGCACGATGGCTGCACACTGTGCCTTCTTTGTAGGTGTTTTTAAAACTGTGTGGTCGCAAGTCACTTGGAAGCTGACATGATCACACCACAAGGGTCATCACTGGCTCCCATATTTCGTTCCAGTGGCAATGGAAAAAGTTCTTTTCTTCCCTTCTGGAGGATATTGTCCCTCTCCAGACAGCAGACGTCGTGGTGTCATCACAGAAATACATGGACGCCCTTGCCAAAATTATTCTCAACACTGAAAGGTATGGCTGCATCATTGTGTCTTGGATAAATAAGATATGCGCACTGCAAGTTGCACCTCCCTCTCCCATGTCACAGGTCCACCGTGTACAACTATCTGGTTTGGCGACTCGCAGTGCACTTCAGCCCCCTCCTGCCATCAAAGTTTGCTTCGCTTCTACCGTTTTCTCCAGAGCATAACAGATGGGTGCTCAGAGAGCCACCACTTGAAGAGTTGTGCATGTCACTGATTGGCAACGTAATGAGTCACGCTGCTACTGCTATTTACGTCCGCAATCAAAGGCTCGGGATTCCGCATGGACTGCATGCAACCGTGCGTATCTTTCTCACATCAATAAGGAACGTCTGTACAAGATTGCATGCTCCCTTGGTGCAGGTTAAAGAAAGTGTCAATCAAGTCGTCGATCAAATGAAACACACGTTTATCGACTATGCATGGATGCACGAGTCTGTTAGTCAACAAGCTATTCAAAAGCTCAATTCCATGGATGTGCATCTCCTGTATCCCCCATACGTTGAAGACAAAATGATCCTTGAACAGATCTACCGTCAAGTGCCAGACATTGGAAATTCATCTTTGCTGGAAGATTTCTTTCACGCCAAGTCTGCCCTTATGCTGAAAAAGTGGAAAGGCCTCGCTGGAAAGGGAGTTCCACCTATGCAAGTATTTCCCATTACAACGAAGAACGTGCGGGAAGAGGTGTGTTGACAATTGCCTTTCAGATGGAACGTCCGTTACTTTGAACCAGGAATAGTCTACCTTCACGATTCAAACGAACTTGGTAAGGTGCACGCTAGTAATTGATAAAATGGGACATCTCAGCAAAACAAACCTCATAAGGAAGCTAAATCCTAGCAATAGCACACGCTTTCAGATCGTAGAAATTAGACTGAGTTGTCATTTTACAGGAAAGCATTTTTGATTCACAGGCTTCACGGGCGATAGACACTAATGCAAATCGATGGCTACAAATTGGATAGCAACATACTGTGACCTATTCGGTCGTTAAGGAAGTAGAACAAGATCAACATGAAAGCAATATTTTTTACAAAAGTCAAGTTGTTGCCTTTTGCATGCCTGCTATTTTCACCAGACACAACCGGCTGAAATTAAAAAAGTTTTAAAATTATATATTGAAAAAAAAAAAGCAAAAGCAAGAATGTCATTGCGTGTAGCATACATCCCAGCATAATATTAGAGTTCAGTCTGATGGCAGCAAAATTTGAGTTAGTTCTGATCCCCACGTCCCCCCTGAAGTAGACATGTTTTATAAGCTTCAGGTGTGTGTTTACTGCGTTATTATCGAATGTCTTTTTCACTTCAGTAATACCGGTTGGGATGCTAAGACCACCCATGTATCTGAACACTGGAGAAATGTGAGTACTTAACACTCCATGCAGGTAACTAATAACCCCTTCGCCCATACCCTTCTAGACCTTTGGATGTAGCTCGTTTTGGGTATCAGCTTGCGAGAGAAATCAGCAAAGCTATCTTATACAAGGGTATGCGAAGGATATATATATATATGAAAAAAGTTATCTACACACTGATGTGTCCTTAGGAGCTTTTCACAGTGACACTGGTGGCATCAAGTTTTGGTGGGAACGCAGCACAATGAAAAGGTTTGAAACTGCCGAATTTTGCTTCCGACGAATGTATGCGGCTGCGTGGTTACCATATTCCATCAAGGGTCAGGTACTGGAATCGGTCATGTCCCTACTAGGAAACTGCTATTGGCCTACCCATTTACTCAATCTTTCTATTTTCAAAGGTCGAGGCAGAAGCTACAGTCCAGGACAACATACTCAACTATGCCGCACTGAAAGTAGCTCATTCAGTAAGAACAGTGGGCTCATGCAGCCATTATGGTGCACACCACCATGTAATGAACTGCCAAACCTTTGTACAGCTCTATGCTCAGTCACGAAAGGGTGAAGACACAAAAGAAAGACGTCTTGGCGGCCTGAGTGACTTCAGCGATGAAGAGCTCTTCTTTTTGGCATACGCCCAGGTTGGAACACGTCTAAAGTAGTTCTCAACGCTCACACACTTGCATGTTACATCCAGGGCCAGTGTGCCAAGAGCGGAGGTGTGTTAGGAGGCCCGCACATGAAAGCAGCTGCTCATATTCCACCTCGTCTGAGGTAAGTTACTATGGCCACAGTCAGGTAGGTGAAAACGTGGTTTCCATTTATTGTACTTGTGAAATCTATGTTAAAAAGTTCAATACATGGCCTATACCACCATCCTCCCTTGCAGGGTCAACCTGGCCCTGAAGAATTTTGCCCCCTTCAGCAAGGCGTTTGACTGCAAGCCCGAGAGTGCCATGAACCCGCGACACAGGTGCAACCTCCAATAATGATTGTGTGTTTACTCTCAACAGCCACTGCAGGGGCCAATAAATATGAAAAGTGGATACAATGACTTCCCACCAAAGACAAACTCAGTCAAGAATCACTATGGGGTCAGCAGTGGGTGGCGGGGATCCTGAAAGCGATGGTGTCACTGAAGAAGGGGCTGTCC
>JARGYV010100417.1:0-13427 GCA_029532675.1 Ornithodoros moubata
GGCTGGCAGAAACACTCTGAGCCTCACAGAGGTGCGACTTGCCGCCAGACAAGAGCAGGCAGACTGCACCTCTTTCCCTATACGTCAACCCCCCCCCCCCCCCTCAACGTAGCCTGTGCAGGAGACATTTTACAGGACGAGGAATCAGCCTGGGTAGCTTGTGCATTTGGAACGATACTGTTGAGTCGACAGCGCGAAGCAGGCATTAGGAAGGGATGCCCCGACACCACTGTTTGGACGTCATTGGGGAAGTCGTCTTCTGCAGGAAGCAGGGGATATGACGACACAGTTGTCTCGCGACGTAAACCACCAATTATTATTATTGTCAACCCGCTGCCTGGACATGGTCAAGCCGAAAAAGCGCTACGTTGCAGGCAAACCTCTACAGCTTTGGAGAACTGCCGCGAGAACACAACCACTCGGAATTTGGCAAATAAAACTGCACACGTGGCACAAAAAGACGTGTGTCTACCATGAACGGTATCATTCAGAATGAGGATTGGTGGTCATGGTGTTATGCAGTGAAGTATAGCATATAAACTACGCCGATCGGTGCTCGCAAGGAATGACGGCATCAATTTCGTAATAATTGAAAACAGATTTAGATCCGCCGTTTGGGATCCCGCGCGTCCTCTAATGTCATCGTCAACGTGCCACGAGCGAATTTGTCATAACCACATGTGCGGAACGAGAATCGTAACGAACGGTCTTCGAAGCTCCCGCCTTAAGATGCGTAGCATGCCGACGATCAAAGCAAACAAAGCACGACTTCAATTCGGTCCTAAAAAAGCTGTAAGAAATACGAGTGCATGGATCTTGCGATTGTGAAATGAAGCCCTGTGTGGACGTCAAGCGGAAGCCAGGGGCTCTGTCTTTTCTGTCTTCAATTTACTGGACTTTTTTTCCGCATAACTTCGTTATTAAATTGTCCCTCCTCGTGACTGACAAAACGTTAGAGCTTGTCACTTTATTTAACGACAGCCATCTGCGCGAAAAGAAGAATTGTATAAAAGACATCGGTGCCGTTAGAAGAGTCAGCCTCTCGCCGAAACCGAAACTGTTGCCAGCGAAGACATGTCGTCTGCAAGGCAATCCGCAGTCGTTTGCATTCATCTGTTGATCAGCTACCTGGAGATCAGTGTAAGTTCCAACGTTCATGAGACTTTTATTCACTGCTTCGGCGGTGTTCCTGCCTGTAAAGGCGTCATATGATACAAGGGCATTTTCCTTTTTGCGATATGTATGCAGATTATTGTGTATCCTTCAGGGGTACACCCCTGAAAGAATACCGATACATGGCAAAGGTAAACATGCCCCTTTTTTGTATAGCTAGCCTGGAAGATAATAATCATGAACATGTAAACAGTATCCCAGCTGTACGAATATCACATAGCATGATGTAGAATTATAGAATATACTGGGTTGCCTATGCCAATTGAATTAACAATAGCCATGTTTGAGAAGCAAACTACATGTCGAAGGACCACTGCTGGGTAAAATTTGACATGGAAACAACAGAGAGGGAGCAACGTGGTGTAAACAAGTTTGTTGAAAACAACAGTCATACGCCTCTTTATGACAATCAGCATAGCTTTCAACTTCACAAAGAAATGCACAACTTTATAGAATGTACTTCCTTTGATGCTGTGTCTGAAGCCACTGGATAAGCTTATTCAGTTGTTCTAGCTGTAAGTTTTCTTTGCGATTAAAAGCAGAGTCATGATATTACTGTCATGTAAAAGCGTTAACGCAAAAAACAGTTTTAGATGTTCGCATGACTCACCCGGCATTTCACCTTTTTGCAGACTGGCTTTGAAGGGAAAGATGGTAGCACTGGAGTAAGTACACCATGACTCATTTTACTTTACTTTTTTTTACAAGCCGCACGCTTTAAAACGATGAAAGGGAAACAAACGCTAAGTATAAATATCCACGTCATTCCATGTCATTACTACTATTCCACGAGCTTCGTGAGCGGCGCTTTTCTGTAGTTCAATAAATAAATCGTGCAAAGGGACCGCACGTATGTCTCCCTCGCGAATAAGCACGTCTCATAGTGAAACAAGCCTGAGCCTCGACACAGAGAGACTGAACGTCAGAACTCAAGCCAGATAACCTGGTTCCTTCCTGCTTTCACGGTGGAATTCTTTCTACAGCTAGCCAGCGTACACTGGTCCAAGACCTGTCTCCAATTCCTGCCTTATAATGTTTACTCCCCTCCGTTTCTTGTTTTAGTATGGTTTCGGGCAGGGATCGGTAGACCTGGACGCTTTCGGCGACGTACATATCCAGCCTGGTGCCATAAGGAGTGCAGACCTGTGGGGCGCAGGAGGTTCCGTCCGAGGTGTCTCCCCGTCTAACGGTGGAGGTGCCACAGGAAGAGGCGCGGCGACCAGAGTGGAATCCCTGCCAGGGTTGGTCGGATCCTCCGCGTTGTACGGCCCATCCCTACTGCAGGGCTCGTTTTCTGGGTTCTTCATTCCCCTTCCGGTGCCAGCAGTTGCGATTAGGGACAAGGCGCCTAAAGGGAAGAATCAAGGGCAGGTAAAGCAGAATACAAAGCAGGTCTTCGCCGGAACAAAGAACCGCGTTCAACAACGAAAGGGCTGATGTTGGTCAACCCAGAGTTTGGTGAGTATTGCCAGCTTTCGGTGTGTATTTGGTTTGCAACTTTCTGGAACTTGATAAAGCGCAATGTTTTCGGTTCGGGCCAATCATCGCGAAACTTTGCACGAATGTTCTATATCTTCCGCCCATCAATATCCAAACAAAACATCTTGAAGAAAAATTTGTTGTCTCGGGACCATTAAACCGGGGGCGGCCGGCTTATAAACAGCCGCGTCGTGCGTGACGTTCCCCCCTTGGGGTGCCAAAGTGTCACGATTTCAAGATTTGTAAGTCTCCCGTTTTTATCTTTCAGATGTCACTGGGAAACTGGTCTGTCTGAACACGATTTGATGAATTCATGCGTCTCTACTTCGGCGAATAAAGATCCAACTGTAGCAATATAAAACTTCGTAATCTGCGTTATTTCGGCCGACAGATGGGAGCACGTCTTTCAAGAATCGATGGGGAGAAATCCCAGGGAATATGGTGTCGGTAGTGAATATGGGACGCGAAACGTCACATCGATATGTCAACACTACTACCATTACGAACCACTAGCTCATAAAAAAAAAACAAAACTTTAGGCGCGTAAAGCGGACACTAAAGTTCCTTTAATAGGCACATAGAAGCACAAACAATTTGCTTTCTGAACATGATTGATTGAACATTGAACATGACCGTTATTAGAGATCGCCTTGCAATAGTTCAGCCACGTGAGTGTGAGTGGTTGGAAACAAGACATCATGATTGCCAACTGAAACAGTCAAGCTACATATTACCAAAAAAGAAAAAGAGAGACCATCTCAGGCTTCAAAGAGTAATTAAGGTATTTTTTGGTATTTTGGATCATAGCATGATCCAAACCGCATCATAATGCAAACTCCATAATAGACCGTGCCATCCTCGTCGACATTACCGTTGCCGCTCGAGACTGTCAACCGAGCGACCACCTTTATCTCAAACCTCGGAACGGTGTACCCGTACAAAAAATCACATCAGATACTCAAAGAACGGCTGAAGCATGACACTTCCTATACGTCACAACAGGAGAAAGAAGGATGCAAGGAGCTCGACTCTTAGGCGGAAATGCCACAATGCTCAATGTCAAATAATACACAGAAAAAAGGGTAAAAGACTAGTAAAAGTTTGGCCATCTAGGTGCATCAGAGTCAATGAGTATTGTAAAGGTATTTGTACATGACGAAAACATTCGACAGAAAAGAGCTCTACTATGCTACTTGCATGTGTAAAAAGGCGCATTATCCGCCATGTCACCAATGGCTCCTTGTAATGTCGCAAAGCGATCCTAGACGAAGAGGAAGAAAAATAATTCGTGTTCTACAAGAACGTTGGTCAGCGAAATGAAAGGTAAGGACAGTGTTCCTTCAAATATAGCCGTCGTTTCAAAGACATACAGCCCGAGATTCTTGACCATACCTCAACTATTTTCAGGCTCAACATCTCTGTTGCATTCAGGCAAGTGCTAAGGCTGTGATGTTCTAAAATGGATCACAACTTCTGGCTGTTGTGTCATGCGGAACGTTTGCCTCAACAAGTCTTACGTACATTTTGATTTCTCCCTCAGCTTCGTCGTCTCTCACATTCTACGACCTTGACGCTAACGGTAAGTATCTGGTACCGAAGGTTCGAAAGTTGTAAAGTGGTAACGAGAACCGCTTACTTCAGGTGAAGCGCAAGAAGTCGGTAAGGTCCCGTTCAGTATTAAGCTCCAAACATTCCTATCAACCTGGAGCCAATGTAGGACCTTACAATGCCTACTGTTTTGTACGAGGGTTTATGCGGCTCATACGTTTTTTTATAAAGATAATCTTCCAGTATACTCCAGGTCGTCGGGAGTTTCTAAACGTTGACTTATGAAAGCATGATTTTCACATCACTATTTATGCCCATGACAACTGTATAGCCTGTAATGCATAGCCACATACAGAGGGTTGAAAATTCTTAATGTATGCTGTCCGATAGAAACTTTGAACTTCACCATAACCAAACCAGAACATTGCGAAAACTGCTCCACACTGCCGCTTCATTCGGCTTATAAGTTTATTTTTTACCACTTTTCTTTGTGAATAACACTTTGCTGTACGTCATTCGTTCTAAGAATTGCCATACTTGTAGCTGCGCTCGCCCAGGCAGCACCAGCTGAGTAAGTATTCATTGAAGCTTTCATTTTCTGGAATACGTAGTAATTTTGAATCGCCGTGGGACGGTTCATAGGCAATACACCATGAAGTTACATACATGAGTTCAGTTACTAATGGCGCTGTCCCTCAATAAGAGTAGTATAGAACTGTGAGAAGTTGGGGTATCTCGCAGCAGCCGCATACCATCCCACTTTTCGAAACGATACCTGTCTGCTGTCCGTATTCCTCCGAGGTCTGAGATCAGGGCGCTTGGAGAACATCAAAATGTCTGACCTGCACTGTGTTTCTAAACGTTCTACAAACATACCGAAATCAAAGCTTTTCCCGCGACACTATTTTTAAATTGCCGTTTTAAATGTGGGAAGACATGCAGAGTATACCATATGCGATATACCCTCGTTAATATGGCAAAGGCCGTTCCCGCAGGTTTTGGTCATAAAGCGAATCATCATGTTAACGAGCGACATGGATGGCACTCCGGTAAAGCCTCCATAAATGGGGTAAATAAATGGCGGTATTTAGTTCAACAATTATACCACAGTAGGACGCAGCCATTAGGCTTAGTTGAACGGGTCACACGTAATTTGCTATGCGCATAGAAATTATTAAAATTCTGCCATTTGCTCATGACCTTTCATGTTTCCTCACACAGGGCCATTGAACCACAGAGGGAAGAAATCAATTGGGTCATAGGCGTCGGCGCCACGAGCGTCATAGGCGCAATCCTTATCATCGGTTACATCCTATTCGGAGGTCCTGGACTGGCTGTCGGTCGTAAGTCCTCTGAGATAACTCTTATCTAGAAAAACATTTGCCCTGTACAGAATCTGAAGATCAATAACATTCACTCCACAACACAATGTGGATAAGTTACGTTGCAGTATTAATTAAATTAAATTGGAATTGTAAACACATCCGGTTAGATGATCGTCAAAGAGTCAGGAGTCAAAGCGAAACCGACATTATGTGGAATGCTGGTTGTCAGTGATAAAACTTTCACTTCGATCAGGAACTTATCATTTAAAATACTATCGCTTTCCTTTTGTCACCGATTCCTATAGAACAAAGCAGTCGAATGGCCGTGTCATTAGCGATAACTGGAAACCATCAACAGCCAAAGCTGCTGTCTTGCGAATATCTGCATGTTGTCGGACACTTCTGAAGGAAACTGCGTACACAAGAATGCATTCTTACTGCAGGTTTGGAACTCGAGGACGATGGCGATGATAACGACACGAGCGTGTCGCCAGCTTTGTATAAGGGTAAGCTAGTTCTCGCACCCGTTGCAGAAATATGTGTAAAGTCTACAAAATCAAGGCTGCAGGGAACAGTGCAGCTTGATAACGCCCTGTTTTCTCCAAGATCAGGTTACTTACAAAGTGTAACCGAACAGTTCACGACCCCATGCAAAACGTGTGCACAGGGTTCCATGTAGCCTTACTTTTTATCGTCCGCTCCCCTGACAGCGATGCGCAAGAACAAACTCATCGCTACCGGCCGAAGTCATGCCACTAAAGGAGCAGGAAAGCCCACAAAAGGCGAAGACAATGTCGACAAACGCGGCACCAGCGAGAGCACGGATGATCTACTTGCTGACGTCACGAGTACAGACGACTATAGAGACTTTGCGAATGCTGAAGAAACTGAACAGACACGTAAGTTTCTGTCTCATATGAATACCTCCTGTTTTATATAGCGTTCCTACAAGTATGCGCATGACAAAGATGACTATTGTACACCTGGTGAAAGACAATTGGTGTTCAAAATGGGTGCTTCAGTCAGCTGATTTGTTGAATAACTGTATAGCGGCGCTGGGGTCTTATGCTAAGTACATGTGCATTATGACGGCAGTCGTCGTCCAGAAAAATTTGATCCCAGCACTGACCGCATGGTGGACTTGCTGTGCAAAACATTTCACCCGACGTCCAATGTTACAGTGACAAGACATGGGACAAAGGCAACAGAAACACGGAGGTCCCACATAATAATATCCGGCAATTGGGGAATAATAAGTGCGCCACGCGGTGAGCCTCCTAACGATCAACTCCATAACTATCAAGCTTGGGCGCAGAAAAGGGAGCTCATAGTGCAAAAACGCCTGAAGTTGGGCGACAGAAAAGATTAGACATATACACAAGATTTTGCATTACGGGTTACATCCGCTAGCTCGCCTGCGCATACGTTATTTTATCAGAGGGACGCGAGAACCCAAAAAAACAGCAAATGTTAGCAAGAAGCGAACTAGCAAGCTAGTTTGTGACGTCTAGCATGACTGCATAAGCATCGAGGGTCAAGTATATGTGCAAAGTCAAAATAAAACTTCGCATTTGGTCAACTTCCAGCATTTGCGACCACGAAGAATCAAGGCGAAGGGGGAGACTCATCCTTGTCTGCTCGATAGTTATGAGTTGAAACTACGTTTCTCTTGTCTGATGCAACAGATGAAGCTACTGAACCACGACCATGATATTATCAGTTACCTTCCATCTAGTGAAGGTGTGCTATGGCACGCTGCAGGCGCCCTTGGTGTTTCGAATGTTGTAATGCATCCAGTGAAAGAAAGGTTAATAGGTAATTAAAACCAGTTGCTAATCATGATATAATGTACCTATTTCGTGCACTGGATAAGGTGTCCTGTGAATCGCTGACGTGCAAAATACTCATAGAACTTGCGTGCCACGTGCCGTGGGAAGCAGTCAACACTTTGTGAAGGGTTAGCAAGTACACATTGTACGATATAACTACGGTCACATCCGCGGAACAAAAAAGGGTAAACCTGCAACACTGAACGTACGCTACTCTGCAAGCACGCACGCCATTTCAATATCTGCTGTGTCGGAGTGTGCGTGGAAGGACGCAAGCAAAATGGCGACCACCTTTTACACTTTTCTCTTGTCTCTCCTGCTTAACGCCTGTCGTAACCAATGGCATCAGTTGGTAACAGCGATGGCACGTGTACAAACATAAAAAGTGAAAACTAACAAGACGGCTCGTATGATGACGTGTTTGCACACGCAGATACAGCTTGGGACAAAAGGTCCCTAAAGTGGTGTCAAGTATGAACCCTTCCTGGAGCTCTGCTGCATTGCGGTTTTGTACACCATTCAGCGACAAAAACAGTCTCATCATCTGCGTCACATCTGCAGCGAAAGCCGGCGCTGAATGAGTCCCGAAATCTAGGGATTTAAGGAGGGGAGATATCGATATTTCGGGAAGCCACAGACTCTGCGGAATTTAGGGGTATCCACGATTCCAACACTAGTAGAGTATAACGTCCAATATCGCTGAGCCAGTTTTCTTCACTCCCGCAACGCAAAGTAGTAAGCATTTCCCACCTTCCTTTCAGCAAGTGTTATTTTCCTTTATTGTGCGCCTTCCAGTGCGGTCTCACGATACTATAGAGTAAAGAGGAACAAATGTCACAAGAACCCGTGTTGCGTATAGGACACGGACGCGAAGCAAAATCACGCAGTCATTCTTAAGGGCTTGGCAACGTTAATCACCTTTGGTGGACCTGCAAAGAAAGGTGAAGTGGTTACCATGATGTGTGTACCTTATTGATGACATGTAGGGTAACGTTGGCAACTCGTATTCCTGACTTCCCAAAATACCAGAAACAAATAATGGCAACAATAAAAAAAACAAACAAACTATTGTTATCACATAAGGTCAGAAACATTAAGTATAGCGTTTTTGCCCACCTTGATCTTGGACATCTTACAAACGACATCCTAGTACTCACATTCACGTGGATCCGTCTCATATTAGGATTAAATTCTTGGACAAGACATTAAAGTTTCTAGAATGATATTACTAATATTACTAGTGACGTTTGTGATTCGAGCGACCCAACTGTTCGAACTGACAAAAATGACGTGCTCTTGCAACTAAAATCGGTCTTTCGCAGATAAGATACAGCCCCGGCTTCCTTATCAGCGACACGAATCATTACACTTCACTGACAGTTTATGCCTGCCCAGAAATCCGAGAGGTCTACGCTTGAATCTCAGCTTTAAACATTGATTTTCTTCCCTCTAAATATAGCCACATATACCTATATCAAGGTACCTATGTACCTATACAAAAAACATATACACCTTACCGGTAACGACGATGCGTTGAAGCCATGTTCCTTGGGCAACAGAACAACGAAGGCCAATCTATCACCAGGCCTGTTGCTGCTGCAGTTGTGTAGCCTGTTCAGCTTTGATTGGAGGCCAACCATACTGTTCCTGGGGCACGCCAGGCTGTTCTGCACCCGAACCAGAATTGCCAAAACTAAATACCGGTGCGCTGGCCTTACTGTGTACTTGCTGGAAGCTGCTTTGGAACGATTGCTTCTGCTTGTGAACGTGGTGCTCCTGATAGCTCTGTTGCACTGTCTTTCCTCGATGCAAGACATTGACTCCCTGCGGTTCTACGACCGCAAAAAGTGGTCCTCGTTGGACGTTCTTGACTGGCCACCCTTTGACCTGTACAGGCTGGACTGGAGCATGGGCGGCCTGCTGTTGCTGCCAAGTTGTCTTAGCTGACTGCCGCTGAGAGCTGCCCTTGCCTGACACCTTGGCCACTTTCTGCTGCTGTGCTACCACTAGTTTTTCTCCTTGTTGCTCGTCATTGCACCCTTTCTTGTGTGGTTTCCGAAAGCCTTTCCTTTTATGGCGCCGCTGCCCACCCTTGACCGACTTAGCTGGACGCTTCGGTCTGACTCTTCGTTGCTGACCCTTTCCCTTTCTTAGATTGGGTCCTTGAACAATTAATTTTACATCGTTTTGTCCACTCTGTACATTCCACTGTTGCTGATCGCTTTTGTGCGTATGCTGCTGCATGCCGAACGACTGTTGTTGCGAACTTTGTTGCAACATATTGGCTTTCGCGCCCTGTTTCCAGCCACCCTGCGTTTGTTGCTGTGGTGGCCAGCCGTAGACGGCTTCTTGGGGTGAGTATAGAGCCTTTGAATTTCCATCGATTACCTGAACTCTTCGTCGTTTTTCATGATGAACGGAAAGTGACTTCTGCTCCGACATTTGATGTTTATAGCTCTGCGATTGTTCTTGGTTCCCTACTTCGACCCCTTGAAATGGGCCGGTCAAGCCGAAATTTCCGTTGTTCAGCGCTGGGTTGCCACCTTGAAGCTGCAAAGAGTTGCGCATATGCCCACAAGCATTACCTACGTATTTCAACGAGCAAATTATACATTCTCGGCTACTTTAGCATGATACAGAGGTCTTTTCTGCACCGCACAACCGCCTCTTGCATAAGTATGCCGAACATTATCTTCTGAACCTGTGCAACAAAGATACGCTGCAGATCACAGTGCCGTTTGATTGTGCTGGAACTGATTGCTGATTGATTACTGAACTTATTGCTGAGCCTTGCAACTGACGGTGGTCAGCTATGGGCAACTATGGGCGGACGCTGCACAGCCTGCAATGAGATTCGACCCTACTACCTCCCTCTTTTGACACGAGAAGTGAGTGCATAGGCTACAGATATATACCATGTAAGACGACAATAGGCACTCCTGTGCTCCAAAGGCGTAGCCTGTGTTTTTTCTATTTCTTATACATGCCAGACGGGGTAAAAGGCGGTGGAACGCTTTCTACTTACCGTAAGGAGCTGCTGCCCTCCATTGACAGACTCAAGCGTCTGCAAAAAGCAAGAAATTCTTTTTCAGCAAGTCCACACTTTTGCTGAAGCAAGCAAGCTGACCACTACAACGGTCAGGTTAAGTGCACAACTATGACCACGGCAACTGACTTACTGCCAGACAGCAGAAGAGAAGCACGCAGTGGACTCCGTGCTGCCATGAGCGTGACATATCACCTGTTCAGTTTCAAACGGATTCTCGTAATGGGGACCCTTGATAACTTCCCTGGGGTTTTTTAACCCGCACCCTGCCAGTCGTACGACACCCGTGACGAATGGATCGTAACTTCCTGTCGCATGCGCTGCGCCGCAGACTTCTGTCCGCCAACTTCAGCCATGGACAGGAACTTAATGAGGCCTGATAAGTCAAGCAAATTTACGGTGTGATGGGACAGTAAGGCTTTTTTTTTGTATTTGGAGTGTATGACGTGCGAAATTGCGTTACCAAGACCGCAGGTGTTTCGCTGGGATTCCGTGTATAAATATCAGTGATTAAACGCTTCCCTCTCCGGCTGGCAACCAATGAAACATGGTCCACGATTGTGAAAGATATGTCAGTCGAGCCACAAGGTGGAAACAGCCTACAGCCGCAGTTAGTTTTGACACGTCATCCGCTACTGCTCAATGTGAAAAATATAGAAGGGAGGTGGGTGGGATCACGGTAACGATTTGAAGATAGTCTGGACCAAAAGCGATATACTCCTCTACCGCAGAAACTGCAATGCAACCATCAAACCTCAAAGAAAATTCTATCCGATCAGAGCAGTGTTGTCCCGTCGGTGAAATTCATTTTTGTAATGCGGACTTTCATGTGGGGCCAGCCGTAGACCAAGCCCCCGAGCATCTGGGAAATGTACGATTTTCCACTGCTGCTTCAACTGAAGATTTTTGTATGGAACCAACTGGGTAGCGAAGGTTTATTTATAGAGCTCATACCAAAGGCATGTATTTACTTTAGTCACGCCAATATGTCATTCTCGAAGACAGGCAATCCTATAGGGAGCGAATGTTGTGAAGAGTATATCTTCGACTAGAGTGCTCTACATATTGCGGATGAAGCTTGTTGCTAAATGCATGTTTCGATTATGCCCCATTACAGTGCAGTTTCAAGATGTAACGCTCGATGTATACGCTCTGCTGATTTGTACATTCAGAGCATCTGGAACATTACGTTAGGGAGTTAGAATAAAGTGGTCATAAGAGCAATAAGTACACACGCAAGCACAGATGATTGGACAGATAATTTTGATTGTTGCCCACCGTCTCTAACGTATCCTATGCGTGGACAATAGATTTTTGAAATTATCCGCAGTCCTACCCTGTGGCGGTTGCTCATGATCACAGCTGTATCGCGACGTAAGCCCACCAATTATTATTATTATATTTCTGACTGGTGGTCGCTCTATGCCGTGTCGTGCGGTGAAGTTCCCTTTTTAGAGTGTAACGTATTTCCTACTCAAATAAGAAGCCCAAGGCTGATTTATGCCTTGTCAGACGACGAAGATAGCTGTTTAGTTCCGCCTTTAATTTTTGTTTTCTTTTTGTGAAGTTGACAGTAGAAAGACACCCCCTTTCTTCTGCTGAATGAACTTACGGAAGAGAAGTAAGTGGCGAAGTGGAGCTTCATTAAAGTCCTAAGACCGAAGTGTTGCTTAATTGAAGGTACAGATGGCAAACGAGAATAGTCTACGATGATAAATCTAACCGCGCTGTCGCGAGGTAATTAAACATATTTTGACAGACGGAGATCCCAAAAGGCATTCTCCTAGCTCGGTTATTTGTATTAAAGTAATAAAATTGCAATTTTATGGGTACATTTCTCCTACATGGGTTCATAGTTTCTTTTATCTGTTACACCTCTGTAGAAGTAACCGAGGTTGCCGTTATTTTGCTGTTTCCTGGAGGAGAGGTTACACCGCACAGCTTCGAAGCTCTGCAGTAGAAGCTACGTACGGCCGTGAGCAAAATGGATATAATTCAGTACATATATGGACATGACTTATATTCAGCAACACTTTTCCGGCAGAAAAAGTGTTCGCGCAGAAAGAACGCTCAGCGGTTCCATTCATTCGTAATGATATTGCGATTTTGTACACCTTTCTATGAGGTAATCCTTGGAGTTAAAAAAACAAACATAAAAATCGCTTAACAGTACGATGAAAAGAACAGGAGTGATGTAGAACTTGGCGCCCATTAACTTTCCGCGCATAAACATGCTTAAATATCATAAAACAAGCAATAATCATGCACTTTCATGTACATACTCAACAGCGTGCAATAGAAGAAACCAGATGAAAGAAAAAGTGTGCATTTGCATAAAAATCCGCGCTCTGATTATCAGCATCTGTTTCACTGACTCACGACTGTGACACTGACTCACGTCGTCGCCGTCGACGTCATTATTAGTCACGATCACCGGACATGTTTACTTCTACTCAAGTGTCTAGTTTTTGTATTCTGCCTCACATGTGCTGCATTAAGACCGATCGGGAGAAAACGTTTTATGAACTTTTGCTTGGACTAAAAATATAAACACGAAAAGAAGTCGTTTTTTAAATTACCATCTTGAAAGAAACAAGTCTAACATCCTTTCTGTTTTGAGTAAAAGCATGATTTTTAGTTATTGTTATATGGTTATATAGATATATATATTTTATGTATCGTTAGCGTGAAATGTATTTATGGTTACGTCTGCACTGCCCCTTAGTGGTGGTGTATGGAGGGCAGTCAGCCCAGAGTGCACAACCCATTCAATGTGCTCTGAAAACACTTCACCTCATGACACGGTCGGAGCCGGTGTTTTTGTGACACTCATGCAGCGACGCGAACTGTCACAGAAGCCGTGTTTCTACGGTTTTTCGCCAATCAGGTGAGTGAAGGACATCATTCCGAATTGCGATTGGTTCATATAAGCCTCCAACGAAAGCCAGAAGAAGAAGAACTCTGCCACAGCGACGCAGAAGAAGAACAAATTTGGGACGACTTCTACAGTCTGCCATATTGACAGCT
>JARGYV010100456.1:0-15957 GCA_029532675.1 Ornithodoros moubata
GCTCTGTGCTTATGAAGGAAGCATCGTTATGAGGCGGAAGTTTCGCTTCGAGGTGGAAGTTTCCTTATGAAACATGCATTAACGTTAGAACCGAATCATCCAACAACTAATCTCTACTGGGTGCGAGGCATATGCATATTTAATGCTGCTGCTCTGCTAATTCAGAACGCAGAACGCTTCTTGTTAAAGGGATTAAGAACCTCAGCGTCGTCACGACCAATGAAATATCAGATCCGAGGTGCCATGATTTTTGAGTTGACGTAAGAGGCGAGCATAAGTAAATTACTGACGTCTACGAGGGGGTCTTGATGGCATGGTAATCACTTGAACGAGTAAACTGGCTTACCTTGTCTTTGGCTGCTGCAGGGGATTTGGGTGACCCTGATTTTCCAAGTTCTTTGGGTGTTGTTTGGGGACAGAGACATGTGAAACTGCACAAGGGCCCCCGGCTGGCCGACGCTCACGTACACTATAAACGGGAGATGACATGAAAATAAATGAATGAATTAATATTATCATGGTTCCGCTACTCCCGAGACACGTTTCGAGACAAAGAAGGGCACTGGCGATCGCTACATGCGCTCTCCCGGGCTATTCAGAGAAAATGAAAGAATGACGGCGTTACATCCGTATTACAGCGACGCCGTAGTCATTGAATTTCTCCTCAGAAGTGGTCTTCACACATAAACCTACTCACTGTGCTGTCCGTGGTTGATGCCGCAGATAACCGGTACGTGGCTACTAGCATCTTGTCCGGTAACGGTAAAAGAGTCATATGTACAATCCCCAGAGGTGGGAAACGTGTTTGGACCCAGGATGTCAAATCGTTCCATGTCGAGCCGAAGTTGGCAAACGTTAGGGTTAACCTTGGGGACGGAGTGATGAGCAAGTAGCGAACATTTCACGTTGATGAGTTATGAAAAAGACCTTAGTGATCACTGATTACTCACCTTTTCCACTGTGACAGAACAGTAAGATGCGCTCCTTGCGCCAAAGCCGCCACCCATAAAGGCGGGGTCCACAAAATAGGTGTTATTGGTCCGGATGGTCTCTCCACATGTCTTTGTCACTTGTAAACAAGTAAAAAATAACAATTTTTAGCCTCGAATAGTGGTGGAAAATACACTCGTCACTGCTCTATTACGCATCAAAGGTTGTATAGATGGACATAACACGGCATAAAAATCTGTGCCTTAAGATTCGCATTTATAAACAACCTTCGCGTGTTTCTTTCTTTTTTCCTGTAACAGTTATTGATTGGCGATGGCATTGCGTCTCAATTTAAATATGGCTGGAAGAGGCAGGGCATAGAAAGAATGGTTTGGCTTGATGGAAACTACTTTGTTTTTGAGCGTGTTCGTGTTGGGCATCAAAGAAGGAGAGTTTCCACCTGCATAATCTTCAGTTACATTGCGACCGAGCTAAAAGATTATCACACGTTTTTCTACGTGTTCAGCTAAAGCAACGAAGATACCAGGTTGAATAAATTTAATGTCTTTGTTTACCTTTTAAGAAATCAGCCCCCATATTCTACCAGCATACGCACAAGGTTACACGAGCGTGAATTTGCAGTTCGTTTGCATGCAGACATATAAACATATCAACATATATGGCTTGGAATGCCCGTTTCCTCCCGCCGATCGGATGGAAAGAAACAAATGGAATGGAAGGAATGGAAATGGAATGAAAGGTGATAACCTGTCTAAGCACGGCAGCAGGCACCGCTTCTTCCCATCATCATTTTCTCTCCCTCGACCCGCATGTCCATTTTCCCCTTTTCTCATCGAGCTGCCGTCGTCAAATCGGCTCATATCAATTTCCCTCTCTCACGTTCCGACTCGTTTACGCGCATGCGCACAAACACAGACCGGAGATTATCCTTTGCCCGGATATATGAGTCTTCAGAAAACACGTGCCGCGGGCTGCAGACAGGTGGGTATCGCGTTGAACCCTATTACGAGTATTTCCTACGCGGCCTGTGTCAGCAACCGCTAGCTAAATTAAGGTGGTACATACGAAGGCCTTCGTTGTGATAGCTGCGCGTACATGAGCCATTGCAGCTTGGCAACTGACACGATATTTACTTCTTTCTGTTTTATGTTGAAACCCTCTCATTACAGTAGCCTACGTTCCTCTTCTTGCTTCTCGTACGCCACTCAAACCTCGCTGCGATTCACATGGATTCAACAGAAGCGCACTTTGTGCAAAGCTGTCGTGAGCTCCTGTAAAGTGTGCTCTACCGCGCTTTTAGTATATATGCGGTAAAGCCTCCGTTTGTATGAAACGTCAGGGGAAGATAATAATAATAATTGATAGATTTACCTCGTGAGACAGGGGAAAGAACAGCTGCAAACACACGCACACGCACACGCAAACGCACACGCGCACACGCACACGCGCACACAGGCACGCACGCACACACACACACAGGAACGAGTGTAAGAGTAGACAAAGAACTCTAGTATAAAGTGATGGATGAAGGGTCAATGTCATCGCCAGATGCCGTATATAAGATCTGGAATCTGCGGAAAGTTCCGAGAAGGATATAGCTCGCTGAAGGGCGGCGTGGAAAGAATTCTCTTTTTTCCCTCGGTTTGAACCGATGGGGAAAGCTGGCGCTTATATATCTAATTATAAAGTTGCCATCACTATAACCGTTGCCCAAATAATTGGCCGATTAACGCAGGTTAAGTTTCTATGGGAAGCTAATATTATGTGCTACGTACGTGCGGGATTACCTACCGGATTCCAGACTTGAATTTCGAAAAGTGAAGAACGATTTTGATTAAAAAAAAATAATAATTCTTTGTTCAGGAAAGTGTTTGTAGGCTTGTAGCAGTGGAGTCGCTCGAGATCAATATAAGTTTTATGCAAAACATGTGTCTAAGAGCAGCGCGCGGATACCACCTTCATTGTCTACGTTTTGAGTGGCGGCAGAGGGAATACAGTGGGCTCACTTGTGTGGCATGGCTTTCAAAGGAGGAACCTGGTTTAAATTAGTTTAATATGTACAGTGCTAATAGTCGGAGCAACCTCTGCAGCACCGATTAAATTTCGTGCAGGTTCCTCTTGTCTACAGTGCGAGAAACTGTTACTTATATTGCGCATATATCTGCAAAGTAGGAGCGCGAATATTTCTAGTGTATAGTTAGAAAAATGAAAGGAAGGCAGCGATCAAATTATGAATGTATGAGTTGGAAGAGTAATTTCGTTGTCTTCAAGAAGTTTGTAGATGCAACCCACATTTCAGAAGAGTAGTCCTTCTGTGTGTGTACGTGCAAGCGCCCACATCCATCATTATTTGAAGTCATCACGTACAAGGGTTTGGTAATGTTCACGTCGTGAATTCATGCCGGCACTGTATTTGTCAAAACTCCTGTATTTCACCTTCTGTCAGAAGGTTGAATGAAGAATATTGCAACGGGTTTGATGCCATGTAAACGTCGCTCTCATAAAGAAATATATTTAATCATGAGAATACGTTTTTTTCTTTTTTTCTTCGGCATTCTTGACTGTGAGATGCTTCAATATCGACTTATAAGACATGGACTACCCGGAGTCCTTTATGAGTGCCACCATATTCAATTTATTTATTTTTTATAATCATGAACAACTACAACTTGACCAGCCCAGTAAAGCCGACATAACCACATGAAACTCAGACATAAGGAACTGTTATGAATAAGGGATACGGGCTCACCTTGGCAGCAGACGCCAAAGCCCTGTGCACAGGCACCAGCCGCTTTACCTCCAAGGATGCTACACTCAGCGCTGGTGAAGCACACGCCAGAAAATCCATTCCCAGTCATGCATGGTTCGTTTTCGAATCGCATCCAAGTGAATAGGCCAACTGCACGCAACCGCGGAATGGGGATCCTATTAACTATATCGCTCCGGAGCCATCCGTCTCGATATCGATGCGTACATATGAATGGATTAGAAAGAACTGCATAGTGGTATGAATGAATCTTCCAATTTCGCCTTGCAATCAGAAAACGGGAATTTTCTCTTATCGTAACCATAAGCTCTGCGTATGTTGCGTGAAAAAGCAAATAATTCCCAAAGCAGATGTGCTGTCTTAATTACGCCCTGAAAAAAAGAACAAAAAGGTTCACCTCGGGCCCTCCGGCTTGTCGCTACGTCTGAATGATTTTGCGGGGACCCAGTAGCAGCACAGATGAGAAGAAGAGCGCTTGCCATGTGGAGCAACATCTTCAATTCCGTATGCTGGAGAATAAAAGAACGCTACAGGGTCATCTCAAAGACATGCATATTCCCATATCCCTTTTTTTTTCTCTCTCTCTCTCTTTCATGCATATTAATGTGTGTTCTCTCCGGTTGTCTCGCTTATCCTAACTCACTCACGACTGCCTTTTCACGAGGCAGGTCCTAGTGCGTGATAAACTTCATAAAAAATAAAAAGATAACAGTACAAATAAATAAAAGCAATAAAAGAAAGCGCTTGCGCCCCATGCATGTGGAACATTTAAATACCTTTTTAAAAACGCGTGCGCGCACTCACACACACACACACACTCGCTCTCAGTCTCACTCTCATCAATCTCTACTATACGGAGATTTGGTGTACGTTTTCAGTTGTAACTTTACTTGCCGACGCTCAACGTGTGTAACTCTTGTCAGATATAAATCACTTGTGTGTAATTATCAAAGGTACGGTAGCTTATGAACTTTTACAGAATCTCTCCATACTCCACACGATAAGCTCGCGGCGTCGTCGACAAGCACTCGTCTTTGACGGATATCAGCTCTGAGCCACTGAAGCCAGCCTCTGTTTTTCTTTCCATCAGCACGACATCGACTGAGTAAAAGGCTTGACTCTGACTGTTGAACAGGCAGTGTCATGATTCACTGAGCTAAGTAATCCAGAAATCTATTGTCCCATGTGAGCATGACGAACGGAATGCTTCTTCAGAACTATTCCTTTCGTATTTAGAAACTTTCCTCAGAGAAGAGAGCCACTCTCTCCATTTTGTTTTCTCTCACAATCAACAATCAGTCAGAGACGTGGCGGCTTAATTCGTTCGGAAAAATCAATATCTAGGGCCTCGATATGTCGGTGTTGGAAAAGCTCATCAGTAAGATTCGTGCACTGTGTAATCTCTTTTAGTAGGAGATGTACTGGAACGATGCCTCCCTTGCGACACTCGAACAGACGTTACACGAGGCATGGAAATCTCATTTACGATGTATCATTTCTTACCAGCTATGGATGTGAATTATGAATGCAGATTGCTCTCTTGTTTTGTAGCCCAGCGGTAATGTTGCGAGCGATTATACGTTCTCCCTGGGGATTGCTGTCAGAAAAGGAGAGTCGAGAACTCCATCGTTCAAAGACTGCATTTTTTTAACCTCCCATAGTACGGGAAACATAATGCGTAATGAATATGTATTTAACTGCATGAAATAAGGCACAATAAGTGGTGATGATAATTGTAGACACAAAACGTGTGACGTTCTTGGTCAGTACTGGGACCTACCACAAAGGCGGGAGGTTGAATTGTTAAAATGCCGTCCCTGCCTCTATAACCCGTCGAAAAGACAAATTCGCGCTGACTTTGAAACGAACTTTCGGATGGAAAGACTGTGCATGTAATAGCTACTGAATTCATTCAAATTCGCTCTGTGCAGCAGTAATGTTGATGTTCTTTCCCTCTCCGTTGGGAGATTCGTTGCGTCTCGAGTGCGGTAGCTTAGAACGAAAAGGGTGCCTGGTGACAAAGTAACTCAAACAGCAACAAGGTTTACTATACACAGTATACACAATGCGATACATGAAAAGGCCAAAGCTTACTAGACATGAACTCAGCGGGGCAAAATATGACCACAAGGTCCGAGACCTTCCTACGGCAAGTGCCTCCACGCAAGCTGTCTGGATAAGCGCGTGCCCGCTAGCCCTCAACATGGCAAAACGAATGAAAATATTTGAGAGAAACAGAAACTAGCACTCTCATTGGATGGTTAAACTAGGCCGGACACGTGACGATCTCCGCCCCGACTTGAACTCAATCTCGTAATCCTGTCCGCCATCTTGAACTTGCCACAGTATCCACAGTGTTTGCGGCTCAAGGGATTACTATTCATCCGACCACAAAGGCGTGCATATCCTGTGGCGCAGATATCAGAAAAACTCACGTTTGCGCAAAGGGCTATTCAAAACCTCTTTAGTGGTAATACTATATATGCTATAAATGAAAGACAGCCGTCTGGCTGCAGTTTTCGCAGTATGTTCCTTGCTACAACAGATTGTGCACAAGGAGCAAGCAAGTCTTAAATGACACTTGTTCAGCCCTACCTCGTATATTGCAGCCCGCTGTTCTTTCCACAACGCCGTCCCTGGTAGGGCCTCACTTGTACCTGTATCCTCTACAAGTGTGAAAATGTCCTAACGTGGAACAGTAATTTTTGTATCTTCGGTGGCGGCGCTGTGATTCCTCGACCGTTATTATTGGCTGGCGGCACCCTTTGAAGCGTTTCCGTATGAACAAGGGGCTCGTCACCACGGCAGTGCCTTCCGCTGCATTTCCGTTGCGTACTACATAAACTTAGTTAAGTGAGTCTTATGTATTAGCAGCTACACCTTCTAACGTCTGTTTAGGGCGGCGCCGCCATGACATTTACATACACATGAATCGGACTATCAGGACACGGCGGAAATTATGTGACGGGTGATTTCAACCTACGGGAAAAAATAAAAGCAAGTAGTTAACAAGTAAGACAAAACAAGACAGCATGGACACTAATGTATGGTGCAAAGCTACTATCACACGAACATACAATGACATTTTTTGAGTACAACTCTAGTTTTTGCAGCGGATAATATAATGTATAATACACTAATTCCGTGTGGGTGGTGTGCGCTGAGTGCTGTACACAGTGAGTAGCGGTTGCATAACAATCCGGGGAAATATATAACAGCGTGATCGCACCTGGTCAGTGACTGCCCTCCCTTTGTATAACATGTACTTCTTCGCTGGAAATACAGGTATTGCTGAATGATTTGAAGACGCCGACCGTTTGAGTAGAAACGAGAAGATTTACAACATGAGTCCCGAGAATTGCAGGGCAAGTCGGCATTAGCGAGGCAGGTTATATTAGGAAACGTCTGAATCGTTTCTGCAGCTTAATTCCTCGTTCGCTTATTCGTAAGTCGTCCTGAGTGGGGCTGCCAATACACTTTATACCAACACGGGAAGTCAATTTTCTATAAAACGCTCGGCCGTCTGAAAATCAGATTATGTTGAGAAATCGATAAACCGTTCTTTCTTCTTTTTTTTTTTTTTTTTGCGTGCATCAAGTAAAAGAAGACGTCTAGCGTGCCGTATCCAAATACGCAACGTGATCCACGAATTGCTAATGCTCGATCAGGCATTTTTCCCGGCGGCGACCCTGAACTCAGTGGACATTTCAGAAGGCGCCGTATATTCTTGTCTAGTGTCCCAAAGCGTTATGTATGCAATGTTAGGTGATATGCCCTCCACTAATGGCTGTAACAGCTCTGATATGCAATATTAGTATTTTCGCCTGCTGACAAAAGCAACCTAACTTTGTTTGTCAGCGGCGTGTTCACCTTTCTTTGGACTTACAAAGCGTAGCTTTTTTGTTCTAACACGCGACAGCATTTCATTTAACAATGTTCTTTATACCAATCCTGGATTTCTGCGTTTCCTTCGCAGATGTGACAAGAACCGAGTTTTGTACACTTGGACAAGCGCCCACACGTGCACACATACCTTAAAAGAGAAAAAGAGAGAATTGGGAGTCTTGAGACAGGGTACCATTGGTTCTGTGAACTGTAGGCGCTGTATACCGGGAAATATTGAATAGCGAAAGGCTTCTGCTTTTGGCATCGGAAAGCGCGGCCAGAGATGAACGGCCGTCGTTGACATGCTTCGCCGGTTGTTCGTGGTACGCGTGAAGAGAACGGAATCATTTTTGTGCACGGTTCACTTCGTCCTCCAACGACACGCTACATGGTCTTCAGGCGGCTTGAGGAGGCGACAGTGTTGCTAAAAATTATGTATTCCGAGCGGTAGCCTATACGCAGAGCTGCAGTAAACTGTCGTCACCGAAAGAAGTATATAGACTAGAGATATAGTGGAATATAGAGACTCAACAGTGGTGTTTCTTTTCTTTTTTCAGTCGCTAGATGCTGATGCTAGTATGCCGGAAATTTTCGTAGACAATACTTCAGGTTTTGTGCTCTGTAGACGGGCCCTCCTTGCACCATTGCCACAGTGGCACCCTTGATCATCTTAATCCACTTCATTTTTGTTATTCGTGGAGAGTGTTCCTGAAAGTAAAGCAGTCGTAAAGACTGCTCCTTGAAGATCGAAGGCAGATATGTAGCAAATAGGGAGTGAAGGTACTGATAGGGGATTGACGTAGAACTGGATAGAGCGACAGTTGGTTGCCCTGATTCGAATAATTGTAATCGCTAGAAACCTCAACTGCCGCGTTCCATTTTTTTAGCTGCTTTTCTTGAACGCAGTTAGCTGTTAAAACGCACAGATTAAATTACAGACTACCTTAATTATCAACGTCGTTCTCAACGGCACATTAAACAGAAACAGAATGCGAAAAAAAAGGCTAAAAGAACTGAAGCATTTTGTGGTTAACTTGATAATTGTTACATTAACTGCAAGAGTGACCTTTATTTTATATCTCCAGCTCTTGTTCTTTCCGAAACCTGTCTCTCTCTGACGTTTGTTTATTTGGTTAGGTACCTTTCGATTAATCGCGAAGAGGAAGTGGACAGGTAAGGTCACCTTAAGTCTGAAGCAACTCGGGCTTCATCTTCAGAGGAAAGCTCAGTATCAATAATGGAGAAGGAACCGTCCCACATGTCCATTTGTCCCCCTAGTCTAATTTTAGTGTCGGGACATTGCTCGGTAGCGGAATTTCAGTTGGCCATATTCATTGCATTCGATAGCTTCATGAAGTTGCCGGCTACTTTTGCCCGTATGCTTACGAAGAATATAGACGTCTGGCGCCCAGTGTCGAGGTCTGCTTGCGCTTCGTCGAAGAACGCCGAGAAAGTGGAAGGGAGAATTGAAGAACAGTACATTGTCTATTGCAAGATGCGGGCCGAGTTAATTGGAGAAGGCATGCTTGTCAATGCAGATTGCGATGGACCGACGCCAAAGACCTCTAGTCAGCTGAAGGTTCAGCAGACGTAGCGTGCGTGTTGCGTTCAGGGAAAAGGGGATAGTTGTCTCAAGCTCTCCAATTCAATAGCCATTTATTTGCGGGAAGGTTCCAACTACGCGCGTCTACCAACGTCTCTGCATCGTGTTTGTCAACGACATACTTCAGGGGGGACTGACGGACGTTCTTGCCTTGCACATTCCGATTGGTGGGTTATAGTGTAATCGCGTCGGTGTTGGCCTCGGGGAGGGTTTGCGCAATTTCAATCTTAAGCCAACCTGTATAGCAGGGATGACCCAGTGTCGGCTTGTAGCCATTGGCTTTGTGGGTATGCTGTCTGGCAGCGCTATCAGTAGCCTCTTCGCATATGTTCTAAAGCAAACATATACCCAAAGGCTGCTACTTGTATATTTTACGCCTACATGTCCGAGAATCGACGGAGCCAATTTCATAGCTTTCGGCTATATAGTGCTTGAGTGACCTTCTAGGTTGATTGGTATTTACGTAGCTTCCTAGGTGACACACGCTTACGACATAAACTAGATTACGAACAGCTGAAGGACAGTGCGTGATGAGCCCAGGACTGTGAGCGCTCCCTAGAGGTTCGACCTGTGTGCACCAATCAATATCACATGGAGCGTATTGTAGGGCACTAAACACCATCGTGGACGAATAAAATTTGATAGAGGACAGTAAAATTCTCTTGGATGTTTTCATCTTCATCAGTTGGCCATTTCTATTTCTCCAACGCGAAGGTACATACTTTTTGCACCCGTTCCTTCATCAGACGTGATCCTCTTTTCTTTTTTTTACAGATCTTTTGTCAAATAGTGGGGCAGTGTGAGAACCCTAATTACATTGTTATGTAAATCTCATTAGCTAAGTAGTAGTTCTGTTGAATATTTTTGTTGTCCAAATTTAGAATTAATTCTTGATACGAATAAAAATAAGATATTATTAAATAAATATACTATTATTTAAATGATATATTTTAAATACATTTATTTGATTTGTTGCCGGACGATGACGGCTCTACACACGATCAGCTGACACCATCATTCACAATGCTCAGACAGTTGCCGTTCACCCTTCTCCAAGCATCATGTCGTTAATTCCGCCATGTAAAGAGTTTTCTCATTGACTAAGTAATTTACATCCATTATGAAACAGGGATAAACATAGCCTCTGCATATATCCAATCAGAGACGAGCAGTTTCCCAGGATAATCCTACGCTAGTAAGTAATTAGTTTCTTGGTGATAATTAGCTATCATCGAACAGCCTTCCCTCAGTGCCAAGAGATCAGCTTCAGTACAGCGTCTTGATGTGCGAAGCAATCTTTGAAATTCACTTATTGGAAAACAAAACCCATCAGGGCGGTGCCGCTTCGTATCTATGGCTCCTTTATGAGAAATTCAGGAAAAACAATGTGGCAACTTATTTTACAGTCCCTTCGAAGGGTAGCATGGGGGATCATTTTACGAAGAGTCTAAAGCATTAAGAAATCTGATTATCTCTTCGACGATAATCGGCTGAGTATTGTTACGATGTACATGTCCTCTGTTTGCTGAACCTCCTTGCTCTCTCAACCGTAGTTCGTTTATTTACCAGCACTGTTTACACTAGACCGCCGTTAGAGAAGCAAACATAGCGGTGTGCCTGAAGTTTCCGTTTCAAAACTAAGGGCAAAGCTAACATACAGCCACGCGCATTTTAAATAGCATGACATGACAGCGACAGAAACTGGTTTCAACGAAGCAGAGTGCAAGCTATCCCGGCCAGTGTGTATGTTTACGTGGAGCTTCCGGCGAAAGTGTGCAGAATATGTATTCTAAGAATTTGCTGCTTAAGGGGTCTTATACAGAATAAAGGGTTTAATATCCTGTTGTAACCTTTGCCAGATGTGCGTGGCTGCTTGATGGATGTTCTGGCCTGACTTTAAAGACAGTGATTGGTTTTAGTCTATACCTGTACTGGGTGCTGAAACTTTGAACTACCTGATAGCTCCAAGCATTCAAGCGCAAACGTCGTCCCCTTGCAGGTATCGAACACCACAAAAGCTTCCGTAAGCGCATCCTAGTACGGTCCCTTCCCGTCGTAACCATGCCATCTTTGTGTTCGCCGTCCTCGCCATATCGCTCTGGTACACCTTGAGTCCCAGGCCCCCCACTAGGACTGCCATGTGCGAGACGTCGGGATGCCGAGACGCCGAGATGTAGCTCAGCCGTCTCATGGTGACATCAATTCTTGCACCGACTTCTACGGCCACGGGGTGTCCAAGTGGAACAAGGACAAGGAGGGTGACGGGTTTCTCAAGAACGCGTTGACTACAGTGCTTCGCAAGTTGCATGCCAAGTTAGAGTATCACGGCACTCATCAGCAGACTACGTCCTGTTCACGCCCTCTACAGGAGTTGAGGTGCGTTCTCGACATGCTGAACGTGTACGCCCTCCTAGCAAGTTCGCTCAAATTTGAGGGACGCCCTGGAACGTGTTCTGACGCTGTCTCTAACGCACGGCATATTCACGATTGTAGAGCTGCAACTGAAGAGATTCGGTAACGTCACCTTCATCGAATTTACTCTCGGTAAGACCGTGCAAGCGATGTTCGTAGAGTGCGAGAACAAAGAGGTGGCCAACGGATACCTCAGGAGCCTGTCGAGTATTACAAGCCTCGGTGACTACTATGGTGAGCTGACGGAATTCGATACGAAGCTTGGAGGCCGTTCTAGGTATACCATCTAAACAAGAATGGATTTCATTACATCAGACGTACAACTTAAGCGCCACCCAGATATTGCGTTTCTACTGCGATACGCTACGCACTACGTAAGCAGAATCTGGAGACCACAGACCTTATCCTAGCGCCTAACAACGAGACATTAGAACCATCGAAAAAGTCACTAGAATTAAACCAACAGAGGGTCCTATTAAATTATTTTTTCCTCAAGAGTTGTTCAATAGGTTGCCTACAAAGATTGGAAACTAACATCTATTCATAAGTTTTCGAATGATTCCATTCGCTGTTGCGTTTTCCCCACCGCTCCTTTAGCGATGCTGACGAAGCATAAAATGTTTGCGCGTGTTTGTAAGCAGAATATTAACGTTTGTAATGGAAACTTCTGAAACCTGTTTTGTATAGTCAGTCATTCGTTCTTAACGATGCGAATTCTCGCAGCGCGCTTGAATACTGATGCTGTCATGAAACATCTCAATGCATTGCCCAACAACCCTGTCTGGATGTGACGTACGAAAACTGAATCAGGGAAATGCGTTCTTCACCTAAAGCAGGCGCGCTGAATGCCGCATGCACTCTGGCATGCATTGGATCGTGTACAATGGGGGGGAGTGGGTGAGGTCTGCCTGCCCAAAAGGCGGCAATGGGGGAGTACTTCACGGAAAATTGATATAAGGTTTTCCAGAGTGAAAGGACATTCATTTGAGTCTTCTGCTTTTGTCTTAGTTTCACAAATTATGAGAAGGTATTACAGCCATGTCATCATGATGAAAACGTCGATCAGCATTAATCATCAAATATCCTCTATCGTCAAGGGGCATCTGACGTTAAATTAGTACGTTACGTAAGTACCCTGACGTAGCTTCAGCACGAACATTTTTATATGGGGAAAATTCACAATTAACGGCAATTATAGTGAGTGCACGTAGTTCTTGATGGCAGTTTCTACTAGAGTAAGGAATCTGTGTAAATGGGCATACACGCGTCAGCTGCCCAACGTGGGTATACTCCCATCTCGGCGGGCAACAACACTCCGACGAACACATACTAGGAAGAGAGGCAAAAAAGAGAAAAAGAACCACTCGGAAGTAAGGAAAAAAGAGGGTCCTTTTTAATACCAGTACGCCCTTTGCAGCCACAAAAGGTTGCACCACTCCCCCAAATGTCGACGGTAGAACGTAGATAAGACAAATGATGTCCGCTCCCACAATATATATATATACAGAGGTGTAGATTTGTAAATTCGGAGGCCCGGTTCTTGCGTACCAAGTTTTCCGTTCTATGCGACATATGGTTTGAGGGAATACCAAGCAACCAGGCAAGAGAAACTATCGGAGTGGTGACCTACGCGGCCGTACACTCCCCCTCCCCCCTTTCTTTTGTCCTTTTGTATTGCCTATCACTTATCTAATGACAGGAATAGTCGACCACGTCGAGTGGGTACTGTTTCGGGCTGTGGAGTGAGAGCGTTGAATGCTGAAACGCCCGTATGGTCAACTGTAACATAACCGGCAGCAACTATTGCATTGTGAACGTGATGAACAATAGCTATTCTCGTCTGTTTAGAAATGTTGCACGTCGACCAAAAATACGTCGACTCGATGCGTGGAGGTAGTAGCTCCAGTCGGGTCTGAACATCTTGGGAGCACACAAAAGAGACAAGAAAGAAACATCCGACAAGACACGGATGGCCTTCGACTAACTAGACGGTTATGAAAAAAGAAGAAAAACAAGTCCGGCGCGTCTGTGGCTACAAATCAAGCATTGAGTCCGTCTCTATTCTCGGTTCAACGTTTTCGTCTTGATCGCGTTTGCTCCCGACTTTCCATTCACATGACATACAGCATGAAGGTTATCCAACCAGTAATGTACGCAATAGATGAACAGCGTAATGGTATAGTCTGATTAAACCACCGGGATTTTATTTATTCTACAAAAAGCCGACTCGAGGTAGGGAATTTCGTGATGATGTTTGTGAACGATATCACTCCGAATGGTGATTGGGTCAGTCAGTTGTTAACGTTGAAAGACAATCATTATAAACAATACTATCGATCATCCTATATCTGGTATGTCGAAAATACTAGGTGCACACCTCTTTGTGACACATTACAGAAATGCAAGAAAGGGCGCCCACCATTCTCCATAGATCAGAAGACGATCTTGCTTTCCTGTTCCCGTTCCTTCATGCTTCAATTTTCTTGGATGCAAAAAAAGAAAAAAAAAGAAAGCAGAGAAAGAAAGAAAGCAGTTCGTCTGCCTGTGTCTTGTCCTTTTTCCCGTCCAGGTTCAGGATTTTATTGCACCATGAACTTCACCCTCAATTTCGCCTGAGTATATGACGTTTTTTGTTTTTTTTTTTTTTGCCTTTTACTAATTTTTTGTGTCTTACCTTTAGTTAGTGATTGCGACATTTTTCAGTGTCGCTAGACCATGGGAATGACAACGAGTTTGTGAATACGTTCAGCCTCCAATCGCAATAACAACAATAAATGGTGGTGATGATGCGGGGAGCTTCACCACTCCTGATGCTGTGTGTCCTACCCCATTATCATGGTGTGCAAACTGTGTAAGTGAGGGCGAAACTCAGTATGATCGTAACGACCAGGGCCGCCGTTCAACTCGGTTCTCTGTAGACAACTGCGACTGCCAGGAGCCTAAAACCACGCATCATACTAGCATATGGCGGTCCTGCAGATTTCTCTCGATGCATACCTGGCGATGGTGAAACATGTCTTTGCATGTGTACAGCCTCGTTCATCCCACGTCTCTCCGGGATCTCTTTGAGCTGCTCACTCAACACGTGTAGGGGAAAAGTCTAATAATAAACTGTGAAATGAGAAAGCTCTGAGTGCATGGCCTTTAAACCTGCACGCTTGTCTTGGCTGAGGAGAGGACGACCGTAATGGAACGGCAGTAATGGAACTTCGCAATAACTGCGCTCTCAGGTGAAGAGCATGGCGGATGGGGCAGAACAATAGAAGTACTAGGAATACTGTTCAGTTATAACCAGTACAGACTCCAGTTATCCTCCTGCCGTGTGGTAAAGTGTATCATAGCGAGTGTAAATATCTGAGCCTCTATGTTAAAGAACTTTGTCGTCCATCAGGTCTTTCGTGCTTTTTTTTTTATTTTCTCATTTTTGATAACTGAAGAAATTCCTGACTCAGTATCTCTTCAGACCGTCAGTGATGATATATGCACACAGTGATTCCCCAACTGACTGACACAGATCAAACGATATATACCTTCATGACGGAAGTACTGGAAGGAAATCATTCGATATTCTGGTGTGTTTTTCTGATGTTCAGCGCCAAAGCTACTGTCACATGATTCTGTTAGAAATCGAAAAGTGTAAAGAGATAGGCCTGTACTGTTGCCAAACGCAGCGACTTCTGCTAGCCTTGTGTAAATATGCACGACAGAGTATCTCACAAAAGTACTAAATCAGCAACCGATGGATTTTCTAAAAATCCTAAAGTAAAACATAGTTAATCAGAATTGTAAAACGCGATGCGAACTTTATGCTTGCTTTAGCTCTGGACGGAGCAGCCGACGCAGCAGGAAATATTCTCCAGTAAGAGTTTAATGGGGTTACTGCCACTGAGCTCAAAATGATTCTTCACTGAAAAGTCGAAACATCCGTCTTTTTTGCAAGTACCCACGACGGCTTAAATTTCAAAGCGACGTCTGTGAGGGCACCAGTTTAAAAGCTAATAGCGACGTCATGTCGACTGATGCTGAGATCAAAGGATTTTTCTTTCTTTCGTTTTGAGACAGAGGTATAGTAGGGTTGATCTTATCTCGTGCGCTAGACGTCTTGGAGCACTGCACATCTTCACCTGTATGAAGACGAGTCGCTACGGTTTGGTGATTACTGTAATTATAGAATGGGTAAGAGGCTGTGTATTTTGTTCACCAGATACGTAGATCCTGTTCCTTCCCCCTTTTGTATCCCGGGTTATGGACGACGACGACGACTAAATGATGATGATGATAGTGGGGAAATTACCCGCTCCGAACGCGGGATGCTACCCCAGTGCTTGTGGTATTCTGA
>JARGYV010100459.1:0-18751 GCA_029532675.1 Ornithodoros moubata
AAAAAAAAAATAATAATAAAGAAACAGAAGCAGCAGCAAAAGGACTCTATAATGAAAGACTGGCCAGCCAGTCAATGTTGCAATACGGTGCAGATGAGAGGGTGACAAGATGCATGCTGTGACTTTTAAGTAAATTTGGATGAACTATTCAAGAATAAAACAAAGAGTTCTAAAAAAGAAACCACTAGTTTAAAATAGTGTTTGTCACTTGTGACTTCTCCCACAGCATCAATGGCAGGTGGCACATGTAAATGTGACTGTTGTCCATGCACTGCTGGCACGTTCGCGGCTACTTTTTCGTTAGCGTGTTTTCCATCCTGAAGTAGGTAGGCTTTATGTCGGTCTTTGGCCTGTTGTATTCTAGATGATCGTATGCATCTGAGTCACCATCTGAAACGTTTTAGTACAGATTAAGACCATGAAATAGGTTTTGCACAGGAACTGAGCCCTGTGTGAAGGAAATACTATGCTGCTAAGAAAGTATGCATGTTAAGTGGTCATCAAACGTGTCTCGCATGTCAAACATAATGTGCAGCAATTTGCTCAATGGATCACTCACATGAAAACGAATGAGATAAAAAAAAATTAAAAAGACGAAAAAAAAAGTTTTTGAATATATGCTTCACTATTAAGTTGTAATTTCTGAAGCCTTTGAGCATCTTGTTCTCAGGTGGTCTACCTTATGCGTAGTCCTACCCTGTGGCGTCGCTCATGATCACAACAGTTGTGTCGCGACGTAAACCACCAATTATTGATTTTCTTGACTACCTCGGCAGCTTCAGTAGCAGCACTTGTGTACTGTTCCAAGAAAAGTTCTAAATTTTTTTCTCCACCATGGAGATACAAACAGTACTTCCTTTTCTTGACACCTACCAGGCCTCACAATATTTCTATGTGTACTTTGGAATTTTCAGAAACCTAATCTCCTTATCGGCACATAACCTCCAAGATACATGTGGAAGCTTTTAACTGCTCTTTGTATGCCAACGGTCATGTTAACTTGATTACTGACTGTTACACATTATTTATTGCACAACTAAAAACACTTATACTAACTATGATGCACAATATTCACATACCTGTAGCTGTGGAACTGGCTGAATCTTTAGCCTTTTCGCATGAGGTAGATGCATTACTAGAGCTGGAAGCATTACTGGTATCACTCTTGTCCTTAACCTCGTCATAGAATGGCTCCTTCTTGTCGATGTAAGCTTTTAAATCCTCTATACTCTGGTATATGTTAGGTTTGAAATCAAGGTCTTTATTCTTCGATCCATTGTCCTCAGAGACTCCACAAGCTCCTGTGCCCAAATGAAATATCAAGTGCCCAATTGTGACTTCAAAACGTATATTAGTTTACATGGTATACTAACCTTTCAAGCTATTTGAGTCATCGTCTTCAAAATATTCCAACTTTGCTTTTTGAATATTACTTTTTGTACAGTTGAGATCGTTGTGGATATGCTTGATATTTGATGCTCCTGGAGCATTGTTGAGAGCTCCATCCAGTGGAACAGCTTGGAAAGCATAGACAGGGTTGTCAAAGTGACGGCGATCTATAAACACCCATAACATAACCAAGGTTATACACATTCTAAACTCAAGTGGAAAATAAAGGCAACCTGAAATAGCTTCCTATGGCAGGTCAAATAAATGAAACCTAGACTATCATAGCTGCTCATGCTTACACATTGTAAACTAAACTCCCCTCTTTGTAATATTTATCATGAAAATGCTTTTTAGTACAAGACATGCACAGTAAGTGAAGAATATTAAGAGCAAAGCTTCATGCTTACCTGGAGGTGGTCCTGGATCTGCAGTGTACCTGTAAAAACAATTGTGTGTGAGACTTACTCCAGCTGAGCCAAAATGGATCCTTAAAAGAACCAGGAAAAGGTACAAGTGTATGGTTTCACTGTCATCTGTGAACTTGCTAATCAGCTGATAATTGATAAGATACTGCTTCCAGACACAACACGACCTATGCTTGGCTATCATTCAATGACTGACTCCTTGCTCTCGACAGTGTCATATGCAAGTGCAGCTTGTTATATAACAACCCTCAACTAGCAAGATCGTAAGCTAGAGAGAGTTGTGGAGATATCATCTGCAAGCGAAGATCATGTTTCACACGACATCACGTTGGTAATTGAAAACGAATTCATCATGACGTGCAACAGTTACATACATTACATATAATTCGTTCTTCAGTCGGTTCACCCTCCTTCTGTAGTAGAACACAATGGAGCCGAGAATCACCAACACGAGAATCACTGCCAGGATTGTTCCAACTACAATACCAGAGCTGGATCGCATGTCTTCTTCTACTAGCATTACACTCTTGTCATACAGCCCTGTCAGAACAGAAGAAAATATGCACCTAAATATATACGCAGTCACGGAAGACAGCTTTGTACTAATGCAATCGCAGCATGGACTTCAATTTATTTTACCTGTGTGAATTATTCATAACTTATAATGAATTTTTCAAGTCAAAACTAGGAAATTTTCAACTACAGATGAAAGCAGTGCACAAGCTGATTATACAGACCCAAGTTTGGCTATTTTTTGGTGTGCCTAGTTTCAAATGATATGCCTGTGCATACCAAATTTAGACACTGTCACTGGATATATAGGCACTTTGAGGCTGCTGTGGTGCCGCTATAGTAAACATAGTAAAGTAGAATTGTAGAAAACCAATTACAGTATATAGTATAGTATAGCATAGAAATGCCTACATTGTAGTACAATTAGTATACTGTATATTATCACTATTTAAAACCCCATCTAATCTCCATACATAACGATGTAGGTGCCCATTTTATGTGTAGTATGTGCCATCTACATCGATGCTGACACTCTGAACAGAACGTAGCAAGCATGTTCCGATACCTGTGCTCACAGCCCTTTAAACCCTACCTATACTGATTTGACACTTGCACAAAAATTCATGTGACAATGCTGCACCATTCGCCAGACCCAGGCCCATTAATGGGATGTGTCCATGAACATGGAGTCAATCCAAAGCCCTGTCTAAGGCCCGTAAAAACAAAGATAACAAACATAAAAATAAAGATGCTGTTTCATTAACAATAATAATAAGTGGTGGGTTTACGTCGCGAGACAACTCGACGCCACAGGGTTGGACTGCGGATAATTTAGACCACCTGGGGAGTGCGGATAGTATAGACCACCATCTTGGAGAGTGCTATAGTACTTACTTATGTTGCAGTGCTCTCCTGTAAATCCGTATCTGCAAACACATCCACTCACTGCACTGCAGACAAAGTTTTCCTTGCAGTCACAAACGCCCATGCAATGATCGCCATAAAATCCTTCAGGACATACTGCAAAGAGAGGAAGCACATGTCAAATGCTTAAGACAGAAATATATAAACAAATATCATCACACACTACACAAGTGTTACTTTGCACCTTATACACTACAATATTATTTGATTAATGCAAATTTAAATGGCCCTATATACAACTTCATTGTTACAAAGCACGTTCACAATTTCAGGCCATTATATCCCAGATAAAGTGTACTGTGATAATACACTTAGCATCGAAAGATTATCATGTAAAGTAAAGTAGAAGGCAAGAGCACTATTACAGTCAAACTCCTTTACAACGAAGTTCAGAAGAGAGCAAAAAAAATTTGCTGCAAAGGTAAATTTGTGAAACAGGATGTACCCAAAAATTCTGACGTACAAAATCGTATGCTACTAATAGTAGCATAAAAGTAATGCAGAAAGTGTGGTCAAAATTCCACTGAGCATGGCCACATTTAGTGAAATTTAAATTTATTTGTATGTATCTGGCCTAACTGCCATAACATAATAGGCATGCTGTTGCCGTCTACTGTCTGGTGAAATGATGTCGCCAGTGTCGCAGTGTGCAGTTCCTGTTTCGTTATACTCCCTCAGCATTACAAGAAGAAAAAAAAAAAAAAAAACAGAAAGATGCACGGAAGCTTTCACATTTCTTTGGTGCACTACGACACTACCGAAGAAGAAGAAACTCAGTAATCACAATTATTAGTTGACATGTACAAGAGTTTAATGTTATTTTGAGGTAGCATTTGTGTGGTAGCCATCGTGTAGTCACCATTGCCACGAATAGCCGAGGAGCACGATATCGTGCAGTGTGTCACAAATCAATGTCAGAAACAATACATGCAGTGTTTACTTGAATCTGGACTGTCAACTAGAGAATTCTGAAGGAGGATTTTCACGAGGAGACTGCAGGGAAAAGGCAAAGGAAATTTAAAGATAGTGAATCAGAGCACGTGGCTCCACACAGAGCATGCATGGGTCACTGGCATTTTTAACTGTGCTTTCTGAAGCAAAACTTTGTTGTAACAGTTAAATTTTAAGCTAGAGAGACCCAAAAATGGGTTCGTTACTTTGGTACACACAAACTTTGGTTACTTTGGTGCACCACAAAAAAAATTTGTTATAAATGTTTGAAAATCACATTAGTCTGATGAGGACTTGATCAGACCAGGAAAAAAAATAATATGTTGTAAGAGTTTTATCGTTAAAAAGCTGTTCGTTGTAAAGGAGTTTGACTGTAGCTTTGCCACTTTTAAACTGACAGTTCAGAATGATTTCTTTCTACAGTGCATGAGAGTACTCACTCTCAGTACACCTTGGACCCATCCAGCCGGGGCTGCATTTGCATTTTCCGTCACTAGCTCTGCAACGTCCATTATTGAGACAGGTGCACTTTTGGGTACAATTGAAGCCATATGTGCCATTGGAGCATGCTGCAGAAGACAAAGTTTGTTTTCCAGAGATATTTGGCAGGCACAACACAACCTGAACGCAAAACACAAAAATGGTCAGTTGACTTACGAATAGTACAATGGTCTCCTTGCCAGCCAGGACGGCACAGGCACTGGCCTGTGACTGAGTTGCATTCGCCATCATTCTGACACTTGCATTTGCCTGTACAGTTCACTCCCCAAGAGTAAGGGGGACATGCTATACAAAAGAGAGGAAAGCAAGTACGTAATGCTGGAGTAACATGTTTCACCACAAAGCAACATTATTTTCTACCACGAGCAATGTCAGACAGCAGACAGCAAGGTAAAAAGATGGGTCATGAGCCCTTACTTTCACTGCATGTAAACCCTGTGTATCCGGGCTGACACAAACATTTTCCGGCAATGTGATCGCATGGTCCAGTTGTGTGCATGCAGTGACCACATGTCTCCGAACAGTTCTGTCCAAATGTCCCAGCTGGGCATGCTGTAAAAGAGAACAGCGTACACAATATAGCTTCAAGGCCTGTTCACAACACACTTGCCTGAAGTTCATGACTGAACAAACCAATACTCTGAAGCCGTGAAACCTCATTCTCATATGCTTTTAACTTTTGCAAGTCTAACAAATAAATCTTCTATCCATAAAATTATAAAAACTGATTTAAAAATCTATATCAGTGTAAAAAAACAAATGTATATAGCTATTGCACTTACGTTCGTTGCAATCTTTTCCTGTCCAACCCCTCTCACATATGCAGATGCCAGTCTCAGGGTCACAGGAAGAATTATTTTTGCAGTCGCACGCATTTTCACATGACGCACCCCAGTAACCGATTGGGCATCGGCTTTCACAAGACACACCTACAGAGCCAATTGCATATGCTGTAAATATAAACGAAAATTTGGCCAGCGAATATTCTTACCTTTGTAGCCAAGCTGACAGATGCACTTCCCAGAGACATGATCACAACCAAGAGCACGGTGCCAGCTGCACATGCATTTATTCTCACAGTTGGTACCATAATACCCATGCTAGAAAAAAACTCGCAACAATTAAAATATGAACAGTAGCACCATATACCTTAATGCTGAAACAGAAGGCAACTCACTTCACACTTTTTGTTACATGTACTCCCAGTATATCCTGGAGCACAGGTGCAATTCCCAGTTACTGGATCACATGCAGCATTATTCTTGCATCTGCATTTAGACTGGCAACCATCACCGTAGGTTCCAACTGGGCATGGAGTATTGCATCTTGACTGGAAGTAACCTGAAATTGCCAACGAGAAAACTTTTATGACTCATGCTGAACAATGACAAAAATACAGAATGTCCTGAAAAACTGGTGCAAGAGCCAGAAAAAGAACACTCCAGTAGTTGTTATTGAAGTACCTGAATCAATGACAATACAAATTTATAAGAACCAGCAGAAGCCTCTGTAGCTTTGTACCCACTCTCTTCTTAATTCTCTCTCAGTTGATATATCTAAATCTCAAAGTTGCCTAATGATGATCCTCATGTATAGCTAAGGTAAAAGTGATACCTGGGGGGCACTTGCAGTATCCATTGTTGGGTAAGCAAGTACTGCCATTTTCGCAAGTGCAGTTCTGTGTACAATTGGTACCGTACTTTCCTTCCGGGCACTCTTCACTGCAACTGAGAACAAAAAACATAAAAATTACATTTCCTATTTGCAGGGCTTTTGCATGGGTAATTTACTTCTCCCCAGTGTAGCCAGGTTCACAGATGCATGAGCCATCAACTGGATTGCAGGTGCCTTCATTTTCACAGTTGCAGGAAAATGCACATTCTAACCCATATGTCAATGGCAGGCATGGTCGTGCACACGTAGGACCAGTCCAGCCTGGTTTACATTTGCAAGTACCCTTCCATGGATGGCACCTGCGAAATAGCAGCACTTCTTGTAAACATTGTGTTGAGTGATAGGCCACCACAGTGTACATGGAAAGGCGATAATGATTGGTGGTTTTGTGGCACAAAAGTAGCTAAGGCCATAATCTGAATGGGCATCACTCGTGTCATCAGGAGGTATCATGCCAAGAAAGATATGGCTATAAAGTAGCACGAGGTTGTCATTCAAAGACAGGAGCATAAAAAAGAACAAGGTTACAGCATTCTATGGTACTCAAGAGAAAAGTGTGAAAAAGTAAGCAAAAACTCCTTGGAATATGCACCCAAATATGCACTAAAAACTGTGATATATACATTGATGCTATAAATTCATGTAATGTGTTCCCTCTTCCAATATGAAAATGCATATTTTGCAACCTAAAAGAATTTTGAGACATGACATAATTATATTAAAGGAATCAATAGAAAAAAAAAAAAACCTGTTCTTGCAGAAAACCTAATCAATCGTGATGCGATGCTCACACTGACATGACTAATGTATGCTTCCCAGCATATCACTACATACGGGGTACAGCGTTTATCTACTTTTCAGAAAATAAATTTTATGACTTTCTTAACACTTTATTTTATTGTCCATTCATTATTTGTTGGTACTTTTTTCAAAACTTTCAGTGCATGCGAGGCAAGGTACTACCCTCTTGTGTCAAAAGCATGGAATATTGACTGCAAAAGCTGGCTAATCATATCATACAGCACTTCAAAAGAATTGGCAAAACACAGGACAGCGCGATCAACACGAGGACAGACACACACGACAGGTGTTCAACTACAACTAATTTGTTTCACTGGAACACACGCACACCTGCAACACGTCACCAATTGTCCAGCGCCCTTTTAAGGAAATTGACCCCCTTTTCTGAGGTCAATTCTGCTATGTCCATGATAAAGGGAACAATATCCCTCTTAGAGAGCTGATGCATTAAATAAAAGCTAGACTCTCTCTACTCACTGCATTGTGTTGCGTTTTTCACACTGGCAGAACTGCTCACATCCAGGTCCGTACATGTGATCAGCACATGCTGAAAAGCACCAGCAAATGGAAATATTAAGTACACAAAAATACATTTCTGCGCACACATCTGTTACAATGCTATAGGGCAAGTAGTAAAAAAAAGAACAGCTCTTGTGGACTAAACTGAATTTCTGCATATTTAGGATTATTCAGTCAAAATTTGGTGGGTGGCATCAGGCCGGACTACGCTAAAAGGTTTTAGCATATGTTCAAGTGCAATCTTCCCACAAACAGCTTCTTCAGCCGCATGCCCTACAATTCATTACAAATATCTTATGTGTACAATTCTACTTGCTACGGTATTCCCCCGCTACCTTGATGCAGTACAGTTTCAAAGTCAAAAGAATAACGACTGGTTTCTACGCGACTCAGACCAAGGCATTAGGGGACTACAGACGGTCTGGGACTCGGTTCTGCACTAAGGACCTCAGGTGAGAAACCAGAACAAGTTCTAGTGAGTGTACAAAGGGGCTCACCTCTACTCTCGCACTTTGGTCCAGTGAATCCGGGCAGGCATATACACTGTCCATTCGAACCGTTACAGCTTGCACCATTCTCACAGTCACATTTCTGCAGTATGGTTACAGAAAGAGGAGGTTTGCATTTAAATACTCAGCAGTGTCAGTGATGTCACAGGTGCATGCTCTCAAAATAAAGTCCATGCTTACCACAGCAACAAGACTGAGGTCCACCCTTTATTTTCTAGCATGTCAGACTTATATACTCAGAGGCGATGTTAAAATCTATGATTCTGAATGCATAGCACCCTTATTTAGACGTAATATATCACAGTATAAACCACTAATATGAAAACGTGATCAGCATGAACATATCACACATTAAAAAGGACAATGGGCAAGTAATATATATAAGCAAATGGTACTGAAGACAGAAGCATAAAAGGCAAAGCTAAGCCTCGTCTAATACTTACCTAACATTCATCATTAAGTTCATGTCCTGGCTAACAGACACAGAAAGCAATTACATTACAGGAATATTTGCTGCTCGCTATCAAAGTGAAACACAAGAAACAAAGCAATGTGGTCGTCATTGCACAAAAATGGGGTCCTGCTGAACTATGGTCAGCACTGACCTTTGAACAGTTCAGGCCATAAGTTCCAAAGGGACATTCGTTCTGGCATCGTTCCCCAGTGTAGCCTGGTGCACAGTTACATTCACCCGTCAAGTGATCACAAAAGGCTCCATTGTAGCACTGACACTTCTGGCTGCAATTCATTCCATAAAACCCTGATGGGCAGGGGTTTGCACAAACAAGGCCCTGTGGAAAATAAGTGTTAGGTTACATTCTATACTTTAATATTTTTTAGTTGTTTTTTTATTGGAAATCTTTTTTAGTAAATAGTCCGAGTGTCAAATAATGTTCCAAACATACAATTTAATTAAACCTCTTTTTGCAGGTGATATACATGGTTAGCTGACATTACGTAGACTAATGCGAGTAACTTTAGGTTGACTAATTAAAAACTTAAGGTTCGATATTTAACTTGAATTAAAGGTTTTCAGAAAAGGTTGATGATACAGATGCCTAGCCACACCACAGAGAACACTACCCTAAGAAGATCATAGGACATCCACGGCCAATGGCTCATACACAAAATAAACAAAAAGAAGGATAGCAAACTATGCAAAACATAGAAGTATTGGTTTGCGTCAACACTTCAAGTGATCAAAATAATAACTGATTGGAGGAACCTGCATTATCAGGGTGAGCTACAGTTTTGATTACTTTAGAAAGCTTCTCGTGCTGGTGATAATGGTGGTTTGGGGACTTTCTTTTGGTAGTTGTTACATTTCTGTCAGGAGTAGTCACACTTTATCACGTTGACCCACAGAACTTGAAGTAAGTAGTAAATCGAAGTATACGGTTATTTTTGCAATTTTTACCAAGGGAAAATGTTTCTCTGATGTGTGGCTGGGCATCTGTAAGCACGGCACTTTTCCTGAAAAGCTCAAACTAATTTCACATAAACAGTCAATCTAGAATCATTCCCACCAGTTAATATAACATCCATCAGACCATGCATGTCGCCATATAAAAAAAAAAAAGGGGCGAGAACGAGAAAGAAAGAAAGAGGTCACATTCAACTGTCAGGTTTCTTTGGCATTAAAATTATTTTTTTCATAAAATTAAGTTTCCTTTTTGTTAATGAACCAGAACAGCCTAGTTTATACTTAGGTAGCTGGAGTAATAGTAAATGATCACAGTGAGCTCAGAAATGCACTCACCGACCAACCATCAGGGCAGTGACACTGTCCATTGACAGGATTACAGGTGCCTCCATTTTGACAATTACATTTGCTAGAACACTGGTCACCATGGGTTCCATCGGGGCAGAGTTCATGACAACTGAAACCAAAATATACAAACCAAAATTGGAGACTCCTTCAAAGGTTGAGAAACATTAATGAGATTCTGATCAAGTGTGAAACGTACAGGGGACCTCTGTATCCAGGTGCGCAGGTACAGGCTCCAGACACGTGGTCACACAGCGCACCATTCTCACAACGGCACTCCTGTCCACATTCGTAGCCGTAGGTGCCAGAGTTACAAGGTTCACTACAGTCAATGCCTTGCCAGCCTAAAACAATAAACGTGTGTTCCAGCCAGTTTGTTGACAGTCCTGTGCCCTAACTACTAAAGACCCAAAAAGTGCAATACTGTTGCATAACAGGGCAATAATGATGGGAGGACTTCTTTCCAAAATCGTGATATCATGTATGCAGAACCCTGCCTTCTTTTTATTTTTTTCCGCAACAAATGACTAATGTGAAACAGCACAGATGACAAAAGAAAATGAAGAAAAGAAAAAAGAGAAAAAACGATCTTCAAACAGTACAGTACAGTCATGAACAAATGCCATCCTGGCTAATGGACAAAGAGGAGAAGGCAGGAAAAGTACAGTCACTGCCAGTTTCAAAACGTTAGGTTTAGAAGTGAAAAGTTGAAAAGCAGAGAAGAGTAATCTCAAACAATCATTTCTTACCAGGAGTGCAGGCACAAGCTCCACTGACAGGATCACATCTGGCACTGTTTTTACAAGGACAGTCTTTTTGGCAGTCTTGACCCCACATACCAGCAGGACAAGCTAGAAGTACATTGTAGCACCAGTTAGCTCATGGCCATGAATGCAAATTAGGACACAAGGTCTTTTGTGCAGCACAGATAGCAGGGTACAAGTGCAATGTACAATTTTACTTACTATAGAACACTAAGCAGCAGGGAGAAAAATATACAAGCACAAAATTAGTTAATGAACAGGATAGAGTGCACATGAATGTGGGGCACATAATTATTTCAACCATAAATGCTCATATTCTATCTGAATGACAAATCATGTCCTCAGATAGAAAAATCATACAACCATTAGAGGATAAAAAAGATGACACTCTGAGGAGAACAACAAAACACGCTATATTATTTTTCACTTGACTTACAGAAATTGCATGTTGGCCCTCCCCATCCAGGCTGGCATTCGCATTTCTCTGGACTTGAACATGTTCCATGTATGCATGGATTATTGCAAAGTGCTACAAAATAAAAAATAAATAGAGACATATGAATTCCATGCTTATGTCAAAGTGCAGCAGGACGATAGTGGAACTTACGTAAACATTTTGAACCATCCGAATTCTCAACGTAACCCTTACAGCACACTTTGACAGTGCGTGTACTTTCTTTCACTTCTGTTTTGTACGCCAGTGAGTACGATATTCTGCACAGTAAAAAGGAAGAATAGGTTCGCTTAATTGGCAGGTGCTACAAGCGCAAAAGCCTCATAACTTCATGTGCTCCGTTAGCCCATTCACCTGTATTTTGAACAACGCGGTGGAAACGCTAAACACCAGGTATATGTCCTTACGGTGTATGGTTTATTATATGATACTCTCACTGTGGTAAGGTACCTGCAAAGAAAGTAAATGATGTGTCAGTGCAGACCGCTTTATTGGCATAAATACAAACGCTCACTTTTCTTGTTTTGTACAGACGTTGGGTCCATCCTCCAAGCCCCATGTTGCGGGCAACATAATAATGAAAGTTAGACATATGTATCTGCAAAGACAAGACAGACATGCTCATTCAATGTGATGTCACAAAGAGCAGTACACACTGCCACAATGTCACTAAAAGAATGCAACAATCATTGTCTGGATGCTAACAGCACTGTATTATTTGTGTTGCAAACTGTAAGATGGGTCAGCCCAAAAGGGTTAACCACAGCACTACATTACGCTCTGACAGTATTGCTGATGCTTGCTTGCAGTTGTTTCACATATACAGTACATATACGCCCCACGTTCTGCTATCTTCTTCTTGCCCACGCTGTTTGGAAACTGCTGGGGCACGTTCCCTCCACCTTGTAGCTTTGCCAATTCTTCTTCTGCCTTCCCCTTTGCCAATTTGCACTGACTCAGCCCCCCGGTGGCACAGCTGCGCAACGCCTCCAACCCCAATGTTGTGATGTGTCGCTCGGTACTTCTGCCTTCTTCTTTCTGGCCATTAGCCAGGACGGCGTTTGGCCACGGCTTAGCAGAGTATGGGGAAAATTGCAAACGGGATATTGCAATTATGAAGTGGTACCAGAGCGGGTTCGATATCTTTTTCACAGTGCCCTAAATGCGACCTTCTAAACGAGAGAATGAAGGCGAGAGTGAAGGGGATTTCACGATGGCAGCACGAAACTTCTAGTACATTGGAACGCCAGACGGAACATATCAGCATGACACGGATGTTTTTATTGTTCCTTTTCCCTTATCGAGATGAAGCCTTAACGAAAGTACCAAAGGATCAGGTGCAAAAAATTGTTTTAACAACTAACGTCGAAGCAGCTTGCGTCGTTCAATCTCCCTTTCCCAACACCGACGTATTGGTTTACCGTCCCAAGCGCCACAGTGTACTGAAAGTCGGGTGCAATAGGGGTGGTCGTCAGGTGTCTTATCTTTTTGTCGCTGTCTTTCTGACGTGCCGCGAACTTCAAAAGCAACCTTGATACATCCGTCCACCCCTATTGCACACGAGTTTCAGTACATTGTGCCACTTGGGGCTGTTGCACGTGAAAGCGTATCACGAGACCTGCCAGCCAGGCGGTGGGTGGGATCGAGGAGACCAGGAGGAGACCCGACGACATAGCAGGGGACTCCCGTTGAATTCAGGTCACAGTCCCTTTATTCTCGGGTCAGATCCCCCCACGCGACATCGAGTCTGAGATCGTTCAGGTCTGGTTAAGACTTGGATCAGAACTCTAGACGCAAATACGCCTGTCCTCGACAAGATCTTTTAACCGACAATACGTGAAGCTCTAGCTTCTCCAAATAAATGTGCAGCGTGATATCCCATGGTAAAACAATACTTAACGCAATGTGTACTGCTACACCTTACTTGAACCATATAAGAGTAGCCTATAGTCCTGTGATAGTACCGTCAAGTGTAATCCACAGAATGCCGAAGGATACTTCACCTGATTCTGATTTGCGATTTCAAACTGAAAGAAGTGTCTTTTTTTTTCTTTTTTTTTTTTTTCTGGGGGCTGTCATCTTCCTCTGTTTGGGGCATTTACGAAAATAAACTAAATTGTTTCATTTGGGCATTTCGCAACGTAAAATTCATTAACAATGAAAACTCCCGTGTACTAAAATGTAACAACCACTTGGACGTAGAGGACTCATTCCGGGCGGGAACATGTCGCTCCTTTAGCAACCAAAGTCTTTTCCCGCGTACGCAGAGAGACCGCTGCAGGTTAAAACAAACGAAGCAGGCTTTACTGCTAAAACACGTAGTGAGGTGGTGCCCGATATCACGGAACGCGCTAAACAGCCGTCGTAACGAGTACATAAGTGCTAGAACGTTACGCTAGTAATCCACGCCGTTATACCTCGCTGGTTCCTGCAATGCCTCCGGCATTGAAGGCGCAGGTCCCTGGGAGATACCAAGGTGTAAAATACCAGGAAAATACGGGCGAGAGGGACGCTAGCATTTCCCGCGTACCGTAGCGCGGGTAACCATACCGCAGACGCCCTGTTATCGCTAATCATACAGTACACTATCTTGAGCTCTTTGGCCTCCTGAACAGGCTTCAGCGAGATATCTGATCCGGATTCCTCCGTTTTCTCTCCATCACAGCACGACTGCAGTATAGCTGTACTACCAGAGTTGACCGGATTTAAGAACTGTAAAATCGGCTACCGCAGTACCACATCAGGAGAGAAACTGCCTCTCCACGGACGAACCCTCTTTCGCAACGTCATACTCTTCTTTTTTTTCTGTCTGCCCGTTGACTTACGTTTACGCACTCGACCCTGTCCAGTAAAACGTGCACACTTACAAGATGCACGTGGGCAACCCTGAGCTGGTGTTGGCCATCCTGAAGCCAAAGGACCTCAGAAGATAAGTCGGAATTTTCGCCATGGCTCTAACAAATGGTGTCAGCAACATTTTCAGCAAGGAAATGCCGACGCCTTTGTAGCGGTCTGCAATGCGAGGTCATGGTGTCTCTTTAATACCTGAAAGGACAAGAAAATACTATGAGGACGCTGCTCTATAGAAATCACAGGACAAAACAAACAGCCGTCAATTGCTAGCGCTACACCTCACTTAAGATCTCACCTCAACCTTATAGCATCGATCCATCTTCCGTTTCACGTGTTACAGTTTCGCCTTCACTACATAGGCTTCACATCGTGTCAGTTTGAGCTTGCAAATGTTCTCATCACTATTAAAGTCAAACGGTGCTCTAATTCACACATGCTCTTTCTTTAAAAACAAGTTCGTGACCCGGTACAAGTATATTTCTTCATACAGCTAAGTCCCGGTCGCATACAACTTCTTGTCAAAGGGGCTCCTCCAAAAATTACGCACATCACATACTGGAAGACAGCGCGATCTTTCTGCTTTGGCGTGCGACCGGAGCAACATCGTAAATTCGCCTGATTCACATTTCCTTTATTGTAGTCACCGCTCCGACCGTATCACCATTGATGCGCATCTACGCACACAAGGATATGTGCTGCGTTGTAAAGAACGCGCAAAAAATGCACAGAATACCGCGCGTTCGTCGGACACAAAGACAACGAATACAGCTTATGAACAGTTGGCAAACAGAGGGAAACGTCACTGGCTTGTTCCAGATGCAAACTCAATAACGAGTATTCCAGCAAATTGGATCCGCTCAGACTGACAACCATTTGCTGCGTCGCTGTGTAAGCAACACCCAAGGGATTTTTAAAGAGGGAGCCAAGCGCTTATCGCGTTGATGTCTTGAAGAGGGACCAAAGTCTAATATACTCGTCTTATGATCAACAACCCGAAAGGGCTGGTAGCGGATTGCAAATACGACTTTGTTAGCTATTTGTATCTGTGAATCTTGAGATGCTAACTATAGTACCCAATGTCTTCGCCGACTTGCGCGTAGTATTATAATTTGAATTTGACTCAACATTAATGGGATGTTTTCTGCAGTAGCCATTTAAGTACGTGATGTTAGTTTGTGACAAATGGAAGTCTAGTCAAAACATGAACTTGCCGGAATCGGTTTAACCAGGGAACAGTTTCAATCACCGTGCGAGAAGTATTAAATTAAATGTTATGTTATTACGTATTTGGCATTACTGCGACAATCGAGCGATTTCGGCCTTATTTGTAGACGGTGTTGTCAAAAGTGACATGGCCGTCTGCAAAACCCGACTGATATACAATGAAACGGGGGCGATTCACATACGGATTACGGAGGGGAGCTCATGACAAGGCCTTACGTAAGCGTCACTCCATCTATTCAAACGCCACGAGGACAATATTCGAGCTCAACTCGGCTGTCTCAGTACGGAGGACTTCAGCGGATGTGACCTGTATTTTGACGTATTCTCACTCAATAGATGCGTTACTAATTTCTGAAATCTGGAAATGAAATGTAAAAGATTTAAATGTCGAAATAACATTCTCTTCCATCATTATGGTGCGCTTGGCTCTACCCATAGTTCACTGCACAAGAAGTGGAAATTTCGTTACAGGTACTGAAAACTTGTGCAATCTGGAAAACTAACTGGTGAGTCCTTATGGAGTGTTGCACGAGTCACGACTTCGGCACGACAACTGTGCACTTGCACTTAAGATGTAGGCAAATGTCACCTTGGCTCCATCGTGGGGCACGTGCTGCACATATGGACGAAACGATTCTTATTTTGATTTATTTTCAGAGCGAAATTCTACACTCACACATTCTCCAACTTGCGGAACAGCTGCACGGCTGCAAGATAATATCCCCTAATTTGGTGCACAAGGGCAGACCCCGCGACGCCTCCGTGCAAAAAGGAAACCAGTGACTCAAGCCTGCCCCTACTAGCGGTCCACCGATTGTGAGTCCTAATACAGGAGAAGAAAGGGTTGACAAGTGTGACTAACGCCCCACGTGCCGCTAGTGGTGCCCCAGCTTTGTCGATCATTTGGGTCCCAACCAAGGTTGGAGAAGACCTCCATGTAGTCACCAGGAATACAAAGGCGACGACGTCTGACTATGCCCGCCATCGAGAATATTCGCACGAAAACAACGAAAGTAAAAGGTAGTGATGTCGCGTGAAGGTGTGATGAGGGACAAAGCACTTCTCGTGACCAGTCAGCATAAATCTAAATACACTTTACAAATACTGCTCGAAGACCAAAAATCTTGCACACTCATTCGCCAGACGACGTCTTTGTCTGCCTCTTCCTCGTCACCGTCCATGAACAATACGAACGTATCAAAGTACGACCTTACAGGTACAAGTTCAGTACGAAAGCAAAGAAGCATAGTCACATGAAGGGTTCAAAATGAAGCCCTCAGGACTCTTTCACCCCAATAATTTTGACAGTTCGTCCAAATCAAACTGAAAGTTACAGACATCAATCCGGTGGCACAAATTTTGCATCACCAGTCTCAGTGCAACAAAGTACCCCAGACACGTGTGGGCGTCGCATACAGAGGACCTTTTGGTCACCGTTTATACGAAAACGGAAGATGTCGTACATCCTTTGTACGCGAAGTTAAAAAACAAAAAAACAATATATATTCAATCGCTTTCTTGGTTGAAGAATCAACAGTGTATCAAATGAGAATCAAAAGGAGGAAGAGGCGGCAGCATGACAGTTTTGCTGGAAGTACCGATTTGAAACACCAGGCATATAGCACACTGTTGCTTGGCGATATCGAGATGTTTTCCCTGCAGGTCTCGCCTTGAAGCACTGAATTTGGGCTCTGATTTCCATACTGCACGACCTCCAGAGTAGGTAGCTCCCCTACCTGATGACAATACACACATACTGCACGACTTATCTCATGATGACGCCTCGACATCTACAGCCATGCAGACACTTAAAGACACCCTAAACTTCAGTAAACACACCATTAACAACAACTAAGTAATGATGAGGAGGTACCTTGCAACGTTGCACAGGGGGGGGGTACTTGATGAGACGGACGGCAAAATATGCACACACCCATGAAAAAAAAAATGGAGAGTTAACGACGTGCAGGTGTATACATGTGGCTAAACACGCAACTTCTCTGAGTTTGTGAAACCCTCTTTTTCTTTTTCCGCCGCATTTTCAAATGATACAGACAGCTACGTTCCCCCACCGAAGGGTACAGCCCTAACGAGTTGTTTCCACGACGAACAGTGGAGGTGTTGTAATCGGCCGGTTTTGAGGAAGACCTTGAGCGAGGCCGATGCTATATAGCTGCGAGGAGAAAGGAATTGTTGTGACGGATTTCCGGCTGTGGGCTGTGGCAGTGCCCGTCGGCGCCGTTCGTCGCCCACGCTGCTTATGACCCACAGGACACAGGGACTTCTGATAACATATAAGATGTGGGGAGAACGCAAGCCCGTTCCCTTAAAACTTGCAACAGCGAGGAATCATAACGGCACCGTCCTCCGCTAGCAGTACGGTTTTCTCTGGTTGCCCTCGGTGGTGGTAATCGAATCATAATGACAGGTATAAGTTCTCAGACACAGATAAGATGGCGACAACACAGAAGAATTCTCAAGCGAGTCCTGTGCACCAGGCTCCGTGAATAACGTTGCAGTGGACTGGTATACTATGACATAGGCGCCGTATACGACACGTGTACGAATATGGAAAGTCGAGGTGGGCACGACAAGGACGAACAAGCATGCACCAAGCGTTAATTTCACTTCAGCAGGGTCACATGATGGTGGATGACGCAAGACACATGAAGACGACCATGCATGGTTGTCTCAATTGGACATTCCAGCGATCTAAATGTTCGACCAGTGTTGTGTCGCACTTTTACTCCATCCCTAGTAGCACAATGTACTGAAAGTCAGGTGCATTAGGGGTGGACGGGTTGATCAAGATTGCTTTTGAAGCTTGCAGTATGTAAGACACACAGCGATAAACAGATAAGCTACCTGACGACCACCCCTATTGCAGCCGACTTTCAGTACATTGTGCTACTAGGGATTACTATACAACGCTACAGAATGTTTTTTTTTTTTTTTCCTACGCTAAACGGCTTGTAAAAATGCCGCCGTCAAGTTAACGTGTCTTACTCGCCCAGTTACAGAACAGTGGCTCTTGAAGTGCGGAAGATCCGTCGAAATGGGAAATCAACGGGTCATGCGACTCACATGGCAAAGGAAACTGGTTGCTATCTAGTTCAAAGGAAAATCCGTTAGCGTTCAGCGCAGAAAGACAAAAACAAAAGGAAAATACAGTGACGCAAGAGGGAAAACTGACGTGTCATAGTTCTAACCAAAGTCACGCAGATACCGCCTTGTCCTCCCAGGACAGGCATTTTAACTTGGCAAATAGTAAGTTAAAATGGGCACAGCTATAGGACCTCCTTTCACGGCATGATTTTAGGTTTTCGAGGTACACTATCATACAGCACTGTTTATTATTCAAATGCGGACACAACCAAACCTTCCAATCATGCGCTGCCTCTATTTTTCCGTTCGTTGAATTAGTAATACAGAATCGCAGCAGCACGCAGATCAGAGAGGATTACCAGTGGCCTGGGGACAAC
>JARGYV010100473.1:0-10334 GCA_029532675.1 Ornithodoros moubata
ACACATGTAGTGACACGGACAACTGCTTACTCTCAACTGAAGACAATTTATTAACTACGAGCTTAAATGGCATCCGGTTGACACATGCACACACACACCCAGATACAAAGGCAGCCTTAGATTGGCTGTCATCTTTTTTATCAGATCAGATCACAACATGTTTTTAATTTGCACTGGAAACGCGCAAGCACTCTTTTTCACACGGCATCTTTCTGGGCTGCTTTTATCGTCTATCGTCATGTCTACGGGAAACCAACTACCCCTACTTTCTACGCTTGTGCAATAATTCCATTTGCGGCGTTTGCCGAGTTTCAGCTGGAGGTCGATGCCAGTGGCGATAAGCACCCTGGAAGATAACGCTGGCCTTGACCCACGGCTGGTGCGACTTTTGGTGCCGGTTGGATCCCTAAGCAATAAGGACGGCACCACAATTTTTCTGGCGGTCATCTTGATTTATTTTGCGCAGCGCTATCGTCTGCCTCTGGACGTCCTTGACTACGCCTTGCTTGGGTCAGTATGTTTACTGTATATCATAAATTCAAAGCTTTGCATCAACATAAATATGCAGGACACTGTCGGTAATCGGCAGCATGACCAAGCTGAGCGTTGGTTCCGACATGGCTTCACTGTTCCTTTTCGTGCTGGATGCTTCCGGGATGCCCACGATGGAGGTGTCGCTCTTGTACTTGATTCACTGGTCTTTGTGAGTACTGGGCTCAGAGGGGCTCATTATTAAGGAAGGCTCATTATTATTCTTCAAGAATTTTGTTCTACAAGCCTCTAGAATCAAACAAGTGTCTTCTGTACCTTCTTCTTTCTTCTGTATCCTTTTCCAAGCGACTTGTTGACGTATATTATAGTACAACGCGGTAGAAGAGAGTTTTGGGTTTTTAGGTTGTGTTTAGGACTCCCTGATGAAAATGCTGAAATCGGCCATAGTGAAAGGTTCATCAGGACTCTCGTTACATAATTTGAATATTCCGTTCTAGAATATTGAGAATGTATAGGCAGGGTTCTGAATCCGGCCGTATCCATCCAGAATTACCTCTCGGCAGACACACTTTCTACGACACACCCTTTTGTTGGCAGGCCTGACCAAACACCTGTGTTGCCCTCCATATGTCCATCGTCATGCACACATGCTCTGTGCCATACATATCGAGCTTGCCTCGTAGAATGCTAAAATGTAAAAAAGATACAAAAAGAGAGCTGCATCATGCAGCATGATGCTGCAGTGATGTATGAAAATATGGAAGGCACCGTTGCACACGATTGAGGGCTGTCGGAAATGTAAGGCTAAAATATTGACGTGTGCAATTCTCATTTCAGTGACCTGCTTGCGACGACCGTGAACACCTTTGGCAACGTCATCTGCACAGCCGTAATTCAATCTCTGTGCGCCAGTGCTTTGGTGTCTGAAGGTTTGCCTGAAGACGGAGAAGGGAACGAAGCGAAAAACGAATGTTCCAACACAAGACAGTGAGCTTTTTTTTTTTTTTTTTGAGAATAGTCTTCCTTCACAAAATGCAGGAATAATTCCCGTAGGGATTTCAAAAGAGCTAATAAAGAAGATAAATTCAGTCTGAATCCCTACTTGTCTCCTCGTACTGGAGACAAAGGCTGACCCGGGTTGGGAATCCTTGTTAGTTTTCGGGCAAATTAGGACAAAGAAAGCTTCGATTTTATGGAGGAGAAAAAGCTCAGGTCAACTTATTGTTAAACACAGTTACTATGGAGGGATTTCCTGTTACTTTATGGGCAAATTAGCTGCATTTAAACAGGCTTGCCAATTTTCGAAAGAAAATAAGTGTTTAAATCGAGCACATGTCCAGCACAGATATTCCTCAGGGTCTCTCTGGTTGGTTTTCAAGCAAATTCGGAACGAAAAAGAATACCTTCGATTTTTGGCCAGAGAAAAAAAAAAAGAAACCTGGACTGTTTGAACTGAATAGACCTTCGATTTTATGCCGGAAAGACTCCTGAGGTAACCCCTTCATGTTTCTGCCAATTTTGTGAAACAAATAAAAGTGGTCAAATTGAGGTATTATTCAGCAGAGTTACTCCTAAGCCCTCTGTTAGATTCAGCACAAATCTGGACCAAATGAAGGACCTTTAATTTTATGCTAGAAAAAAAATAAAAATAAAAGGACAAATAAAACTGCTCTAATCGGGCTAATATTAAGCGGAGTTACTCCTGAAGTGCTCGACTGAACAAAAAAAGGCAGTCTGTCGCTCAGAGAAAAGAAAAGACCTAACCCCATGGGGTTTCTGCCAATTTTTTTTAAAAGAAAAAAAAAAAGGAAAAACGGAACTGCTCAAATGGTGCTAATGTTCAGCACAGATACTCGTGAGAGGCTCGCTCTTGATAGAGCACAATTTTGGACTGAGAAAAAGTCATTCGACTTGAGGCAGATTTCAGTTATGAACACCACACCGAGCATTTCGTGAAACACGCAGGACCAAGGCCAGATTACCCATTCAACAAAACAGGAAATTTGGCACAAAACCATGCATCTACACGTATAGTACTCTACATGATATGTACAGGTCCCCACCAACAGCTATAACACACTGACAATAATTCTGGCATGCATGCACTTACCTGGGATTAGGAACGTGACAAATAGGCAGTCTTCACTGCCTGCGTTATCGCGTGAGCTGCGTATCATGCCATCGAGCTTGGTTTGGATGACAGACATCGTAAGTAAATAGTCGTGACACACGCACTTTATAATAAGCCTTTTCGGTTCAGTGCAGTGACAGAAAGTGGCAGACGAGCCGGTAGATGAAATCCATAATAAAACGGCCGGAGTTAGGGCAAGAAAAATTGCAACCGCTGGACAAAGGATCTGTTTTCGTCGTGCAATGACTCACGACACTGAGGTGTACACTTACAAATAATGTTTGTTTTCTCCTTTTAGGAAGGAGGGACTTGCGAATGGCTTCCGTGTGTCTATCGGGTACAAGAGCCTTTCGGGTGAGTAAAATGTGATGCCTTCATGCAGACATGAGTTGAGGTCCCGCATGGGTCCCGAAACGTCATATGCTGTTGTTTTTACTGTTGTGTATGCCGGTGAGTGTTTTATTAAAGATGAGTTGAGGGTCACATTGAATGACAAGTGCACTGTACCATAGACTGTGCAAAAGCATGTAACATTCAACTTGTAGATATTCTACTAAAAATGTCTTTTAAAAGTCATCCTTTACACATCCAAGTGGAAACGTTTCTAGTTAGAGGTCTTGCGCAACGAGCACAGTGGGGCGCGCTGATTCCTCCTCTTCACTCAGTTCTGGCAGATCGTCCACGCAGACCCTCTCAACAACAGCGGAGCAAACACAGTCGGCAAAGATATTCACCGCTGTTCGAAACCTGTCTCTGAAATTTATTTGAAAATGATTGAGACTGAACTGAAGTCTGGGCTCTACCTACATGAGCCAGTCACCAAGAAAGACAAGCGAAAGGTCGACGGGAGGAATGTTGAGGGATTGCAGCATCACAATCAGAGTCATCACGCTGCTATTTGGAATGCTCGCTGCACCCATGCTGGCAAAAACAGCCGCTGCTCTGGAAAACAAAGTCGCCACAAGCTGCGGTTACCAGGTATGCTTTTCCTAGTTGGCCTTTCCTTTTTGTCTTTAGTTGAGATCTCATGGCCAGTAGCATGGCTGAGTGCGCTGTGCTCATTCTACGTTCCCAAGACTGGGAGGAGGGGAGTTCAAATCCTACTACTGCCTGGGATGACCTTTTTACTAGGCAAGCAATATATCGCAGCATCAGCTGGTAAACCGCTGGGACTCGGCAATATGAAACACCACAATCACATTGCAAACACCGAATCCAAATGTCAGAGACAGCATAAAAATATCTACTGACGTACATGAGTGACGCTAACTAAAACGAGACCCACCATGAAACCTGCTACGTCTCACCCTATAGCGAGCATATGTTCCGGTCCAAGTGATATCTTCCTGAAGTGGGCTAAAAAGACAGCGGCGACGGCTTCCACAATGCAGGTTCCCTGCATGCTTACATTGGCACCCACAGGAATCACAAAACGAACAATGCGAGGGTCAAGACCAGCCCCTTCCTCAAGGGCGTCAATGGTCGCTGGCACGCTGACGGCTCTGCAACGAAGCAGAGCCCTTTTGTTGGAAACAACTAGAATAAAAATCTTACGAGATGAACGCTAAATCCGGTTTTACAAACGGTATATATGGTTCAGTGGGCGCCATATCATTTGATGTGAGTAATTCTAGGTTCACAAAATTATTTGATTAGCTTGCTCATAATTAGAACTTTTCGGGGAAAGCCAAGAGTACAGATAGCCAGTGACACCTTGCTTTTCACCCTAATCAGGGGTAGCAAGTTGATCATTGCCTGGATCCTTCCTTATCGTCAACAAATATATTCCCTTCCTCCTACCTGCTCACTCGGCACTGGACGTGTTTCTTGATATTGAACGCAGAAAAATCGCATGCTAATTGACGTGGGCAGTATGAACAGGAAAATTGTGGCAGTTGGAGTTATGGCATAAACAACTTACTGTCATGTACATGCTTCAGTATAGTCACTTTCCGCGTAACTAGACCTGCATCGGCTGATCGCGACTTTCATATTTCTCGTCATAAAAGGACGTTCGACCTGCTTTCTCCGCAAAGGCATCGCCTCCTGGTCTCGTAACCTTTTCACGGAAGAACGGTGCACGCCGCCGCGCATGCCTTGTAATTCATGTAAATTCATGTATGGCGTGCGTAAACTAAAATCACTTCACGTCGTGGGATGTTGCATTGAGAAGTACAGAATTTTATCTTAGAATAACAATTCTTAAAATCTGAGCACACAACCCCTTCCCATTCGTCTGTTTTGGTACCTCGAAGCAGACTTGAATGCTTGAAGCACTGGAGTTCGCATCTGAGCCATGAAGGTGAACACTCTCCGTCGGGCGCAAATAGCATACAGCAGGGGAAGCAATACAAGGCCGTGCACAGCTAAACCGACAAGCGCTGTTATTACGTATGACTGCAGATATGACGTCACATCCTGCACAGTCTGTTATTAAAAAAGGAACTGAGTGACCTGTGTCAAGTTCTGTTGCCTCATGAACTTAAGGCGATCTGGTACCTCAGTCATCATGATCCTGACGGCAACGACCGAGAATATGCCGATGGGTGAGTACCAGGACATGAGGTGAGCAACTGTCACTGAGGCGTTGCTGAGACCAATGAAGAAGTTGAGTAGGGCGTCTGCTTCGCTGACCGTGTAGGAGAGGACCACGCCGAGAACCATGGACGATGCCAGAACTCCCATCATGTTAGTTTTACCACCGGAGATTACTTTAAAGCCGTTGGGGTCGCCTGAAAGATTGCAACGTATTGGCCTACCACACCAAGAGCCATCCCCCTCCGTTTTGTCTTCGTACCTGTAGAATTGTCAGCGACAGTAATCGACTGAAAGAAGTAGTCATTATGAATGGTACGGTGTATGGACTAAAACTGGGGGCTTACCGAGTAGAGACAAGCTCCAACAAGGTTGTCTGGGAATAGGTTCCTAGGTGCAAAGAACGGTAAGATTCCTTAATGATTGTGCCTTCTAGGGGTTTGCGGTCATCTACCTGATAAAGTCCAACATAGCATCTTGCAACAATCCCTCGCGGACAGCTATCTCTCTGGAAATACCCAGACCGATCCAGACAGCCACAGTGACACCGATGGCGGATGCCACAATAGTAGCAGTGACGAAGAACACGAACGAAACGTGACCGATTCTGGCTGCTAGTAAGATGTCGATGCTGCCAAGTGCTGCTACTAAACTGGACGCCACCAATGGGATCATCATGCATTCAAGCATCCGCATATATCTGAGAAAAGTCAAACATTTATAGCGCGGTGTTGCTCATATACTAAGAGCTTCATAGACCATAAGGATCGTGTCATTCGACCACCGCTTCAGCAACCATCTCAGATGAGTTCTCATTTCGACTGGTACAACTGACTGTTACAACTCGGGCCTACAGAGGATCAATCGATGCGTCTGCGTTTGAAGTTTACTGCTAAGAAAAGCTATCATCATCATTCTATACATGCGACGACCAGGAGCAGAATTCGAATCCCACGTACGAGATTCTGTAGGCTGATGTGCATCGCACCAGGCGGAACAAGCGGGCCCGACTTGAAACACAATTATGCCTAAGTAAACTTACATGTCGCCTGGAAAATAGAGGAACATCATAGTGTCAGCAGAAAGAGGGGACCGACGCAGGTAGACACCGAGGGCGGCGCCGCCTGCCACAGCGACTATGGTCAGCAGGTTGAGTGTGTTCTCGGACATCATAAAGACGCCCCAAGGCGCCATTACTTCGTCGTGGTGCATGGCGTTCCCGCTCTGCCCAAACAAAACAGACAGTAGCAGACACCACAGTCATATCTGCCTCATACCATTTCTTCCGCCTTTGAGTCAAAACGTTCTAGTCAAAACGTTCTTCTTCTTCTGTCTCGTTCTCCTCGAGGCGCCTTCTTCTTCCACAACCTCCATGGTCATTAGCCAGATAGGCGACGGGTCGGGTCGTGACTGGAATGTAATGTTTCTAGCTAACTTTCAGAGCCGCCCAGAAGAAAAGATAGCAGGGAGCTGATGAGATGGGAATCGCAACTGAAAGAGAATCGATGATAACGATGGCGTCCTCCCAAGCACGCGGGGCCTGTCGAAGGCCGAGGACGATGGCCAAGAGCTTAGTTTCAAAGACAGGGGTGGAGTCAGGGAGGCGGATTGGGATGTGGCTATCCAGCGCAGGAATATAGATGCCATCGCCCGTCTTTTCGTCCACGGCTGAAGCGTCGGTGGCGATGACCAGGCAGTGAAGTTTACTCGCCAAGAACTTCTCGATTGAGACGATGAGGGAGGAAGTGGGTAGCATACGGATGTCGCAACCAAAGATGTCCATTTCTGCAACCGATGCTAGGGTGGGCGCACGAGATGGCTTGAGATCCCGAAGGGACACGCCTAACGGCGCCAACCATTGTTCCACTGATGAGATTTGGGTAGTGCTAGTGGGTACGGAACAAGTCACGTGTCGCCTGTAGTGCAGGACAGAGTTGGATTCCAAGGGGGTGAGAGTAGGCATGGAGGAAGGTGGAAACAGTGATGTACCGGAGGCGAGATTTAAGAGGCGCGACTCTTGCCTCCGGGTATAAGGCATCATCGGCGGCGTAGATGGGCAGGTCAAGACATAGGCGTAGAGCGCGGCGCTCCAGTGTGTTTGAGTTAGATAAATAAGTGCACGCTTAAAACTCAGCGAAGGTAAAATTTTCATCGTATCAGGCCAAAGAAACAAACACTCTTCTAGTTAGACTCTATTCCTTCCGTGGTTCCAGTTGTCAAAGCTTGTTGTCACCATAGTTCCGTAACTGACACGCCAAACTTCCCGTGTCTCATACGCTGAGAAGAGAGCGACCCGCACCAACACTCCTGGCCAGCACTGGCTACTTAACACTCACCACCTCATTAGCGATGCACCGCTTTATTGTCGCTTCCCGCTGACTCCCCTGCTGATTGATTTGATTGACATATATGACCTCCATAATTGACTACCTGGGCGTGATCCTGGCCAGTCGCCTCATTGGCCACGATTGCCATCTACTACGGCGACGACTAATGACACCTTGGTCCCCCTTGTCGGGTTTTGGGAGAAACGTATTTAATGATCGTCGCGAATTTTTCTGGTTGCGGTGCCTCCTACGAAGTGGTCCAGTACTCGCAGTAGTGGTTCCGCTCGTCTTCGCGCACTTCAGTGGCGCTGGGGTGCAAATGCATTATGGGATCCTTCTTGCACGTGAACGGCGGCCATTCCTGTTCTAAGAAGGAGCCTGGTTTCCTAAGGCAAAGCAAAACGTGGTTAGCGAAGGATGGGAAAGCACCGTACACTGTGGGTCCTTCAAATAAAAACTTACTTATGCCTCGCAAAATGGCCGAGAAGTCGGATCATGTGATTGCTGAGCTCTTTGTCCTGGTCTTCAAATCTATCGGTCATTCTTAAAGGTACGCCGCTGATGAACCAGAAAGCAGATGAGTGAGGTACTCCCATCCACTCTGGCACACTCAGCGACGCGCTAGGGTAACAGAAGCGGTACACATACACGTCGTTCCCATGGGCTGCATGATCAGCAGCAAATTGTTGACACGGGCACTGCAGTACTGCGTCACCAAAGATGTCCGAAGCCAATGTCCTCGGGTCCTTAAAGAAGAAAACTCAAAGACTTCAGTCTTAAGAGTAGGCGCTTCAAGCGAGTGCTGCTACAAAGAACGAACTTATCTGACCCATTTTGTGAGATTACAAGGCATGCATGCCTATGGTCCTTGACAGGACTCGTCATTGCAAGTAGCAGTGAAGCAGCATTATCTGAAGGTTGAAGAACAGATATCCTGTGCATAGCAGGGGAATTACCTTTGGCGTGTCTGTTAAATAAGGTTCAAGCCGAACCCCCGTTGAAGGCACTTGAATGTCAAATTGTGAGAGCAGCATGGTGGCATACTTGAGCGCTTCTGAGCGGTTGCTAACGCGGTCTGTGTCCTGTTGTCTCGGAGAAACGAAGATACTGCCTTCGTTGGCAGCTGTTCCAATTAAAAGAGGCACATTCAGATGCTTGGACTGCTGCGGACGCTTTGGCAAAATGAGATTCCCGTAAGTCACATGGAATGACGTCCACTCGTTCTTGGCCACTTCATCTTGGGCCAGGAGAAGTTCGGCTGCGGGTTTTGTTCGCAAACAGAAGAGTACCTTTCCCGGATGGGAGTTTAGGTCCATACCTAGTCGGGCACAGCCTACAATGGCCGCTAATTTGTTGGCTCGAATCAAGCTTCTGTAACTGCTTTCCACGAATCCCGGACTGTAAGCGCAGGCGCCATCCATGACAGCTGCGTGAAAGAGACCGCGACTTCCTGGCGACGCCAAGTGAGCCCCGACGGAAACTGCACCACCGCTGACGCCGACGAGAGTCACCTTGCTGGGGTCGCCGCCAAAAAATGCCACGTTTCGTTTAACCCATATCAGTGCCAATCTCTGATCTTGCAAGCCGACGTTACCTGGAGCGTCTTTGTGGCCGGCATCGAGGAACCCAAAGACTCCGAGCCGATAATTCATAGTCACGACTACTACCTTCCCCACGGCTGCTAACGTCAGGCCATCGTAGAGCGGAGACGATGTCGAACCGGTGCTCAAAAATCCACCGTGGATAAGAACGACAACGGGCCTTTTCTTCTCATCTTTGACGGGAGTCCACACGTTGAGATAGAGACAATCTTCTGACGCGTTCTGGAGGGATTTCACGTGAACCGGCAGCCGTGACTCGCCCAGCCGCTGCATACACGGAGCAGACATTCCATGTGACGCGCTCAGGATGTGCTTCCATGGCTTGGGATTGATCGGCGGCTGGAACCGAAGATCGTCCACGGGAGGCAGTGCAAATGGGATGGCGTAGAACGCGCGCAAAGTATGGCCCTGCCAGGAGACAGCTGCCCCGCTTACGCGACCGTCCCGGGTTTGCACTATGAGGCCCGACCCCTGACTGCAGGCACGCTGGCTGAAGAGGAGAAACCACAGAACCGCACAGGTGATCAGAAGGACACCCCCCGCCATGCTGCACTTCACATAGCTTGGCACGAGCGCCATGCTGGCTTCTTTCTCTTCTGGAAGTTTCGTAGCGTTCCAGCAGTGCAGACTTTCCGGTAATCTTCTAACTGGCGTCACAGTTCGTGAAGGTGGCTTCCCCTGCATGAACCAGCTCCCTGTAGGGTGGGCTTGTATTGTATACACCAGTTTCCTTCTTACGCTTCTTACGCACACTTGAAATGTTCACTGTCGCTAGACTGCACTGTTTAAATGCGTCAAGTTGACGGGCGCTTTGCTTATGACGTTGGCGTGTTGATGAGCGGGAACGATGATCGGACGATCTGCGGAATGTTATCTGGAATTTGCGTATGCGTTTGAAAATAAATTAGTTTATCGACTTGAACAGGATTTTCAAACGCATTCTTTAGTAATGAATGAGAATGAATTTATGATTGCCACGTTATAATCTGATCGAGTAATAGGCATATGATGTTGATGCGGAATTTTATGCGTTATTTACAGATGCGTTTGACGCGGATGAAAATTAAATGAGTTTGGCTTCAACAGGATTTTCACGCATATTTTTTATTGATGAATGGGAATGAATTTATACTGTACTGCAGGTCTGCACCGTGGGCTTTAATGCGAGTGGCACTCATTCTTATCCTGATGAGAATTTCCAGTATCGATACGATACGTCGAAACGGCTCGTCGCCATATTCGACCTCA
>JARGYV010100484.1:0-16767 GCA_029532675.1 Ornithodoros moubata
CACCACCACCACCGAACCAGGACGTCTCTCCTTCCTGTCTTCCTCATAACTTTAAAATCGGATTTCCAGAAAAAGAAGAAAAATAAAGGAAGCAGGGCTCGGAATAGAAAGTTAGGAATTGTCAGGCGCGGAATGCAGGGCAGATGAGTCATCTGAGCCACCTCTGCAATGCCTGTACTAGTGCTCCTGAGCTTCTTAGAACCTCACTTGAACAGTCTTGAAAGATTGTGTTTAGTAACTAGCGACAATTGCACTCCATTAGCGCAAGGACATACCCGACGTGCACGGAGATGGATCAACGCATTTATGGCTTACGGAATCGCCCTCATAGAAAAAAAAAAAAAAAAAACTTTGCGACAACCCTAATGCCGCAGATATTCCTAGCATTTCGTATGTTTTTCATGTGATTATTTTGTTACTTACTTAGCGCGCACAGAGACGTTGTCTTTAGTTCTTCCGCATAGCCAATGCGATCAACCTTAAAATGTTCGAGCCTCACTTGCCGTATAAGAAGATGCGCAGCCGGACAGAAACGAGGAATGTCTCGGAATACGGTGGCACTTTGCTCCGTCCTTCTGAGACTCAATTTCACTTCTTTCTTCCTCACGACGTTGGAGGCAGATATCGAGGTGTGGACGCCACTATTGTGATCTCCCCGAAACCTCATGTTTGCTCTTCTCTTTGCTCCTTTCGATGGCTTCCTTCCCGTATCAAAGGAAAATGTGCGCGAGACGACTGTCGTTTTCTCTTCATGGATGCCGTTCGAATATGTTGCCGCCGAAGTTGACGAGGGCGCTGCGAGATAGCAGTTCCTGTTGTTTGCTGGGACATTTCTTTGAATTTTCGACAACAAACTTTGAGCGTGTTCAGTCCAGTGCCTTGAGAGCGGCAGTGGGAACCTGGCTGTGATTCCTTCCTTGTACTTATTCTCTTTTAAATTCGCTGTATTTTGAATGAATAAGACGTAAACTAATCCAGTGGCTGATATCAATTTTGTACATGTGTATCTGTACACGAGCAAAACAGTTATGTGATATGGGCTGCTTATTCGATGAAACATCCCTGTGAAAAAATAGGAATGATAAAAGAAGACATTTTCGATTATATTTTCTTCTTACGTACGTTCTCCTATAAACTGGCTGAAAGCAAGACGCCTGGAGCGCATATTTAAAACACTAGTATTCAGAATTGACTTCAGCGCTTCCTTTTCTGCACTTTAATACCGACCTTCCACTGCAACAGCTACCGATTGCGGCCTAGGTTTACAGAACAGCCCCGATCCATCTCTTTCTTTTCATCTCCCTGCTCCTCTGTCTGTTCGCCCTCTCAGCGCTGGAGCTCTCCAAAGAAAAGGAGTCATGCGGTCTTTTCATACTGCCTCATGATCCACTTAAACCGCAACTGCATCAGAGACGTTTTTCTCTTTGTTTACTTATTCAATAATACTGCGCGCACGGAGAAAGTACGTTTTCATAAAATTGGGAGAAAGAATGCGAATGCTACACGAAAAAAGAATAAAATAAAAAATAAATCTTCGCCGAAGTTTATGGGAACCCTCGCACTTGCTAGGCTTGAACGTTTATCCGTTATTTCGTTTGTACACGCGAACTTAATGGTGCCAGCGGTTGTAGATTCAGTGCTCATACCAACAAATAGAGTTAAAGCTAGAGAATCGTGCATTGCCTTCTGGGACTGCGCCTTCTGCTCCTTTCTCTTCCCCCTCCCCAACTGCTCATAGCCCTAGTTGCTTCGCGGCGTTAACGCTGCTGTAAAAATGAGAAGATATGTATGAAACAGGGTATGCCGTGTAACCACTGTGGATGGATTGTAACTTATGCCCATTGCGCCATCGTCGCTCATGATCATCGTACTGCGCCGCGTTACTGCTCACGCTCTTCAAACACTTTGAAATTCCCTAGAAGGCAGCTATCACTGATAACATTGTCTTATCTTCACTGAACGTTTGAATGCCGGGATGAAGCTTTTTTCACGTATGCGCATCGCGCCATGACTGCTGGCGTTGATGTCGGCGTATGTGTTGGTTCGGTTGCAACATTTTTTGCCACAAATTCTACGCGCGTATTTTTGCACGTCCAGATGTACAAGGTCAGATGAAAAGCACAAAAAAGTTAATAAAACGTGTTCCAATATTTTTATTTATTTTTCAGATTTCGAACAGGAACGTCGTGTGATTCAGGAGAACGTTGTGCCAGACCTGCAGCGTCATTGTGCGTCCCTCGGGGTTGATGTCGAAGTTCTCGACCTGCAACAGAGCTCTACGGATCCCGGACTTCAGCTCACAGCATCTGCAACACTGAGAGAACTGGAAGATTGTCACGCCCGCTCGCTTGGTTGTTTCCTCATTGTGAGTAACTTCTGTCGCTACTAACGGAATATTAAGTGTACGCTGGGCTAGCGATGAATGCCATGCAGTACTGTCTTTAGCCTTCGGCTCATTGAACCTCAGTTTTATATCTTGCTAGACTCACCCTCGTTCGACTGCATAAGCTCTTGAAATTAGCGGGTCTCCATTATCCCTGACAGAGTCCGTTACTTCCTTTTTTTTTCCTCTACATTCATGAGCATTAGTCTGACGTACTATTGTGACTACGCCAGATTGTTGATAAAAACGTGAATATCTTACTGATGGGAGTACGCATTGCACGAAAGACAGACGGCGGCTGCACTACAGTACAATAGAGATACTAGAGATTTTACTTATTTACTTAGATACTTTCATTTACTGTTTCATTACATACCTTTAGCAATGAATAATGCAATGATTCCGGAACAGTAAGCGAAGCAGCCCACATAAATGTAAGAAGATAGAAGTGAAAGAAAAAAAAAGAAAGAAAGACATCGACAACCGAATCTAGTTTACTTGCTGGGAGAAAAAGGAAAAAAAAAAAAAAAAGCAAAGGGTCGATGTTTCGTAAGGACGAAAGTCGGCTCGCCGGTCTTTTTAATTTCTCTGTGTATAAATCTAATATGATAATTGTAAATGTATTAAATTAACATTTGTATGCTAAAAGCGGGTGCGAATAATGCAAGGCATTCGTCGTGACGTAGCATGTGTGTTTTTTTTTTTTTTTTTCCAGTTTCATATTCTTTACTCCCGCCTGATTCTCAGCCAGTGTCACTTTTTCGTCACGGTCGTAAACCACTTCGATGCGCCTATATCCTATATTCCTATACACAGGAAACCAAATCTATCCTACTATATCTCTCTTCTAAAATACCTTCTTTTTACCATTACTTAGTCACTGCAAAAACCAAAACGAGAAATGCAATCGTGAAAGAAGCGTACGAAGAAGAAACACGCTAATTCCGCTTCCTCTTTCTGCTATATCTTTTCCTTGATGCGTTTCGTTAGAAGCGCGGGAGGAAAAATGGGAAGTAAACTGAACAGGCTCGCAGTGGAAAGCCGCGAGTTTAGACAACATCCGTGCTATATAGGGTCAACAAAGAAGTGAATGTGAGCACAAATTGGGTTCTATCCTGTCATAAAAAAGGAGGGGGGAAAGTGAGAGAGAAAGGTACCTGTGAGCTCAGAATATGCTCTCGAGGGCGAAGGGGGATAAGTGGAGCGGTGGAGAACACACTGGCGGGCATCCTTTGCAAGACAGCCACGCTAATGAACTTATTAGGAGTTTCGGTTCCCTCTGTTCAGTCAGTGACGCAGTGCTGGCTTGGGTCGACGCGAAGTGCGCTGAAGGTGGTCGGAGTTTAGTGTGTTTGCAATTTAGCGTGGTTGTTAGGGGCTCCCGTGCTTGGCTCTGCAGGAAATGATGAAAGGTTTTCTCGTCCCTGTTTGGGGGGGTCGGGTTTGATCTCCGTAAAAGGTGGCCGAGCTGAACCACGAGAGCTAAAATGTCTTGCCGTGTAAATTCGTGCCAAATGCGAAATCATCATCATACGACGACCGTTCTTGCTCTTTACTTTTGAATGGTTTTCTCGATATTCTCGCTTCGTGGTTTTCTGAAGGAAGCTGCGTCTATCTACTTAATCCTCAATATTTCATGTAGTTGATGTTTCATCTGCACTATTTCGTCGTAATCGGTGTTCCCACTGGCGGAAGTACGAGATGAAGTACATGAGAGGGCTGCAGGTGATTCTTTGCAGCGAAATTGACGAAATCTTTAGACGCGTTGTTGCTCTTTCTATATATATATGAATGGAAAAGATACGGACAACAGGTCATCGGGAATGAAAGCCGCTTAATTTAGTGTGAAAAGTTAAAAGAACAGGTAGAGGTACTAAGGGATGTATACGAACGGCAGATCCCACAATTTTATGCCAGGTTTTTGTAACCCATTCCACATTTAGATATGCTCTTTGAGTTTCTCTCAACCAATAAACTTAGTTTTACCCACTTCATTATAACCTGATGTCCGCGTCTTCCTTTTTTTTATGTCTGTGCAGCTTCGTGGCCGATCTATTTGACAATCCCTTGCATCGTTGTATAATTCAATCTGTTGTATCGTCGAACAATGCAGGTAGCCGAATAGAGTCTGTATTTATTACTTAACAGCGCAGCATAAAAGGCGACACAAGTAGCCATACGCCGGCCGATTGGTTGAAGATGTATTCTTTAGGCACCCCAAATTTTCTGTCAAAGGCGTCTGTCCGCGACTTGATGTTCCTTTCGTAAGTGACATAATGAAGCAAATCATCTGCATCAATTCTTAACCACTTCATGAAGCTGCAAAGTTAACACTCGGTCGTGCAAATTGACTTAGTTAGCACGCTTTCGACAAACAGTATGCTGTCTAGAAGGGTAGCAAACGAGGTAACCCTGTCAACTTCATTATTGCTCACACCGTTTTGTCTATGTGGCTTTGAGCACCACACCCGAGCGTAGTGCGGCTGCCAAGCATATTGGAATGGCGAACGTTGGACGGGTCTGTCATTAGTTCCCACTAACGACTCTTCTAGAGAAAGAAGGCGTTAATGGCAGTCTCCTCGGCATTCTCATGGCGTCCCTTTCATGCACCTGTAGGTTTCATTAAATTCCACTGAACTATTTTGCTCGGCTGCAACGCTTTCTGCATGTCCACTCTAAAAAGAGAACCAGCCATCATTCAGAACAGTGTCTTTCAAGCACCTGATTCATACTAAACTCTGGCCCTGTGCCTTTTTGTGACGTTGATGCTTTCAGCTAAGTGGCAAACTATCATTCAGAATGATACTGTCCGACCTCTTAGATGTTGATGGAGTTCTGATGCTTCCTCCCAGCTTCTTTGTTTCGTTATAAAGCAAGAAAGAAGTAGCGCAGCGCCTGACGATGCTACGTGACGTGAGTAGTGTGGAAGTTTGGTACTGTTGCACGAGACGAAAAGAGACTGCGTTGTCAGTGTATTCTTCGTTTTCTACACGCTTGCCACACGCTGGAAACGGGACAGGGCTCGGGAGACGAACGCTGTGGCTCTGATACCACTAGCTTAAAACGATTGAGTGATTTTTAAGATCGAACATTCTCAACCCGGACCGGCCGTTTTCTACTGATGTGAAACGGAGGCATTAGCTGCTTTAAGGATCTAAGAGAGCTTTCATACATTAGTTGCAACAGAACGACAATGGAAACTCTCCTTCTTTCCACGAGGTTCATATAGTAAAACCTTGATGCGGCACTGAAGGAAAAAAAGAAAAGCGCAACATACAAACTTCCCGACCCTCGTCCCGCTGTAGGAGAACCTTCGTAGACTATTACACGGTTCTCCACTCTGAAAGCCGTCGTCTTGCGGAGAACCAACTAACTGCGTCTTTAGTCCCTCGTTTCGTCCCAACACCCTTCTCAGTAGATTCCTTGGGGGCATGCTGAGCAACACCTTGCCACCAACTTTCACGCGCTCCTTCCAATCCGCTGTGACGAAATGTTTTAACCGTCCGCTTCCTGGGGAGGATCCGCGAGGTCGCATCGCGCATGGAACCCATTTCTTGGCTTTGCGCTCACTGCAATTCGGCACCAAGAGCTGAATTCGCGAGGAGGTAAACGATATTTTAACGGCAAGAAACGGATAGTGTTCTCGGCAGGGAAAAGATGGATTTCGGGCTCGGTGGATGCACCCGTGAAATGACGGCGCGGAGTTTTCGTCCAACGATGGGGTGCGAAAATGATGCTAGGTCAAGCCCTGAAGTGTCTGCGGGTTTCCGTGTATAACCGTCAAAGGCTACGGTATCTTACGGGACAGCAGGAGCCGTCGTTGTGAACTGCCGATTGGATGCGGATACTGCTCTAGTGGGCTCGTATTGGTAACGGCACAAATGATGAGGACCTGCACGAAGTTTTCGAGCAGAGTAACCGACGACAAAAGAAAGTATCAGATGACCAGAAGATGATTGCCTTTTCGGAGTCGCTCTCATGTCTGCTATGTCTTGCTTCAAACTCTCTTGTTTCTGTCAGCTATGAGAACGGAATTCTAGGACTGTGCTAACGTCGCTATGTTCTGTTCTCCGCGATTTCCATGTGGTTGGATCAAGTGCAACGTTGAAAAAGAAAAAAAAAAAAAAAAAGGGAGGGGGGGGAGGGGAGCTGTGAACATTGTGTACAGAAACGGTGTGCGAATATGGATCACATACGGACGTCAAAGTGCTTGTCATCGAAGAGCGTAGCGAGTATATGCTTCTCCTCTTTGCACTTGAGCAACGAGTGAAAACACGCTTTAGGCGAGAAGCATTGAATGCATCACCTTATACATCACCTTAGTATGGTGCTGGCCTTTGCACGATCACATGTCGCAAAAGTTGATATAAGAGCAAAATTTATACCGTAGAAACAATTAACGTCTCTCCTGGTCGAGCTTGCTTCTCCAACCCTCTAATGTGGCGCACAATTTTTTCTGTTACCCGTCCGCGTGTGTCAGTCTACCCAAATCTAGTGGGGCACTGGTGTAACAAATGGCTCCCTTTGGACGGCTCCCTCAGTTTTTTTTTTTTTTTTTTCCACAGGTCAAATTTAGGGACTGCGTCAAAAGAGGGGGAGGGAGCTTCTCCGTAACATTTTTTCCTTTTCACTAACATTTTTAATCAAGGTTGCCTCGAATTTCGGAGCCTTTTCATCTTCATTGATCTTATCCGGCCTCTTGGGGCGCTTCGGCACAATTCGTCTCTTCGTATGGACGGTTTCAGACCAGATCCTCGAATCCTGCAAGTTTACTCTCTGCGGCTTATCACCTCTGTTTCAGAAGGCGGTTCACGCCTCCTGCCTCTAATATGGCGAAAAAGGAAAAGATAAGACGCGCAGGCAGAACGACGGGCCAATTTCCAAACTCTCGAGGGAAGCGCGCAAGGGAGTGAAATGTCCTTGCTCCTTTCTTTGGGCGTCTCTCACCGGAGTGAAAAGGCAAAGGTATCACTGTGCTGTGCTTCTCCTTCCCTCCATCACGGAGGTGGGGATGAGGTAATGGTGTCCTCACAGAGGCCACTGTTCTGGTTAATGTTCCCGTAGCGTGCCGCAGGGCAGCGTTGAGCCCCGTTACTTGCTTTTCTACTGGGGTGTGGAAAAAGCTGCCTAGCATAAGCCTTGTTTCAACACTTTCATCTATGGACTCTACTCATAACGAATCTTTCATAAGTGCAGTTCTGCAGTGCTGTTCGTGCAATGTCGTCACGGCATGTATGAGCTTGTTGCGGCTTGTTTATTTTAGTTACCCTCAAGACATAGTGTCGCAGTTATGACGATTGAACGCACAGACAAACAATTGTATCTTATTGTATTGTAAGTGTTTATGGCATAAGCTGTTGTGTACGGGGACAGTGACACGGTCCGACTGTTCGAATGATCGCTGTATTTGAAATATCCTGACAAAACTACTTTATAAAAATGAAATCAAATCCGTTGCTACTATGCTTATAATCAGTCATAACCCGCACTGATAAGGTTATCTCACTGATTTCTTGATAATGGGAGGTGATGCTTATGTACATCGTTTTCGTTGCTGTATTACGTGCGTCCATAATTGCTGCCTACGACTTTCAACAAATAAGATAAAATATCGTTCTAGTCTACACTGCGATTTATTGTGAGCGAATTACCAGAGTAAACTTTGCGGGAAGTGAAACAGTACGTGTTATGGGTTGTTGCATTGTTAGTCGGTGCAGACAGCGCCCAGACGAAAAGTTTCGCCACACACACTTTTTATCTTTGCTGCAGCATTTTTTAATTTTTTTATCGTCCCCCTTCCCCGGTTTTATGAAGAACAGTTATTTACTCCGTTTGGAGCAACCAGTCCCAATAACCAGTCATCCTTATTCTTCTTTCCTTCCCCCAAACAATTCAACAAACAGACCTTCGCGAGCGAGCGCACTTCATATAATTGGGCCAGACATAGCGAAAGAGGGCAAAAACAGTGCGAAACACACAAACTTCTGCGGACAGTTCCTGTGTTGCCACGCGCCACAACCATGAATACATAATGTACTGTGCCGTCCGCTGCAAAGTTAGATTGAAAAGGTGGAATCCCTTCGTCTTTTGTTGGCGGTGTTCGAGAAGAGAGGGAAAATGGGATTGTATATGGCTTAACACACAGCGGAATGAAGACGTGGTCAGATTATGGTAGACATGGTCGTGTTTTCCCCTCAAGTCCCTGTGAGGAAGCCTGTTTGTGTTCTCAATGAAAGATTTCGTTTCCTCTTCAGAATGAGTTATTCATGTTAGTGCATTATGCATCCTGCAAAAGCGGACTCGCGTTTGCATTTTCACTGAGGTACGCCTGTGAATTGAATGTGGTTTTCTAAAACGTTTGGATGATCGGTGACGCATTTTTATGCATGCCTATAGTGAGAAAAAACAAAGAAGCCGTTTTCCCCCCTGGGTTGTGACATCTTTATCTGTTAACTTTAGCGTTTTTGGGGTGTTTGTTTGCTTCGTTTTTGTCTGGGGTGGAGGAGGCCACGCCACAGATACTGATGATGTGGGGTGATAACGAACCTTTACAGGAATAGCTTAAAGTGAGATAAGGTAAATTGATTGATCGACTGATTTCAGCAAACAAACAAACAAAAAAAAAACACGAGAGTGCTGTCGCAATTTATATATATTAATAAACTGAAGGAAACGCCTAATAGGACAACGGTCACGAACACAGCTTGCCCACCTGTATGAAGTTATCCACAGTTATCCTCTCTCTCTTTCTCGTCTTCCTCTCCTCTCTTCAGTGCCTGGTGGGTGACAAGTACAAGCCATACGCACTGCCTAACGTCATCGCTAGCGAGACCTTCGAGCAAATTCACAATGCGTCGTCAGAAGCCGGGCTGGACGTTTGTTCCTTGTCCCACTGGTATCAGCTCAATGAGAACCTCCTGCCTCCTGCCTACCAGCTTCAGCCGCCTCCATTTCTTCAGGACTCTGATCAAGCGTACGTGGCTAACCACGAAAGAAATTAAAAACGTGTAGGTCCCACTGAAATGATGCGTTCCGCAGGAGGATTCATGAGGAACAAGAGCAGGTGACAAGGGTGCTTCAGTACGGCGCTAAAGTGGCACTCGACGAAGGCCTTATTGATCCGGACACGGAACGTCGCTTCCGTATGTCGGGTACGTGTCGCTTCTAGTTTGAGACAATGTTATAGAGGTGAAGCTAACGTATCACACTACGCCACCTGCATAAAGTTTTCTAACTTCCAACTTGTTGCTCTCGGTGCCGATGAGCTGTAGATTGCAGACAGCTCTGGCCCAAGCAGCAAATTACTTTAGCATTGGCCCTCAGCATTTGTTTTTCAGATCATGTGTACATCATGTCAATTTTTACGTATGGCTGTGCGATCAGTGAACTCTGAAATTATTTCTGTCTAACCATTTTATGTTTTTCAGGATATATCCGTAAAGCGTAATTAATAAATAAATAAATAATAGTCAATTCTTTGCAAAAGGTGAGACGGCAAGCGCATGCACCACCATTGAGAGTGGTGACAGCTATGTCATTTGTCAGTATTCACGGTTAGATTCAAAAGCTGTTCCTAATTTGTCACAATTATCTTTAGCATATTCTTCGTTTTTTCTTTAGGTGTACATTGGTTACTGGACCATGCACTGAAGCTCTCGAAAACCGCCCACCAAAGAATAATTTGCGCCTATCGACAATTTGAGGGTAAGGAGTCGACAAAACCTACTAACTATGCTCAGAACTCGTATATTTTTGTTTGGTTCCCTTTACGCTGAAGGTATAAGCCACGCTGACCCAGCGGCGCCTTCTTTCGTTGACGTCACAGTGCAGGATGGCACTTGTCCTGATGAGGAAGCGGCGAGCAGCACCGACGACCTCCTTGCGGACATTATTCTCAACCTGGAAAAGAAGAATGTGCATTATTTTAAGTGAGAACCATTTATTTCCCATCCAAATAATCAGTCTAGCGATCCATCGACAGCTCTCGCAACTTGCTGAACGTAGCGAAGAAACAGAATATTAATTCAAGGAGAAATAGAAAGTTTGGGATTGCAGCAAGGTTCAAGTAATTGGAAGTACCTTGACCAAAGATGTCCTAGGGCGCGTTCTTTTATTTTACCCAGATTAACCCTCCAGTAGGCTCTGACATACGTGACTCGTCACGTGATGCGAGAGAGGGGTGCGTTCGGGTAAATACGACTGGATCAAAGGAGCCAACTATAGACGGGCGGAAATGTTACGGTGCGAGTCTTATGACGCCACGACTCCCGTTCTAATATCATCCAACTGGAGTCATTGGACGGTCGGCGCTCAGCGGTTCTTCCGATGTAGGTCGCTGGAATCCAGTAACGTCATGTGTCGTAAGTTTCGCGGAGGTTGGCGCAGCCTTGTGTGTTTTGAGCTTTCCGTCGTAAAAACTCTAGCATAGATGCGTAGAAACGTGGCTTAACGATTTTGTGATGAAAAATGCAACTGCAACCTTGTAGTAATTCCAAAGTTGTCGTCACAATCGGTATTAAGGCAAGGTGTAGCTACAATCTGTATGTGAACAAAAATGATATCGTGAACAGATCGCGTCATTGTCCATCCATCCCGTCCTGGCTAATGGCCAGAAAGGAGAAGGAGAAGAAGTTACAAGCGAAATGAAATTTGTTTTCTTTGTTGAATTTTGCTACCGTCCGAACCCGGTCGAGGACGATAACAATGTGGGGGAGGTAAACATTGTTACTGCCACCGTGTGTCGGAGATTTCCGGCGCACGTCGAAAGATCCCCAGGTGGTCTAAATTATCCGCAGTCCTACCCTGTGGCGTCGCTCATGATCATAGTTGTGTCGCGACGTGAACCCACGAATTATTATTAATTTTAATACGCCGTTCAACGTGGATTCCAAGCACTCCGGCACGGTCAGAAAGCATTACCTACAGCAGGCAACCAAGTGCATATGAATCTTGACTGCCCACCTTGCTGCGAGTAGGTATACTGGCGTAAGACGAGCTTTTTTAGACGAACAGTTTCCGCCTTGGAGTTATAACGTGGTTTCTGTTACTCCCGATTTTTCGCCCAGTGCGAGTTACGTGGGAACGAGCTCGGAGTCACCCGGATAGCAGAAAAAAAAAAAAAAGAAAAAAAAAACCGGCAGAGGGTTTTTTTTTCGCACACCCTCATTCTTTCATATAGCTTTTGCTTTGCAGGGTTTAGACTTAACTTTGACTTATCCTTTGAAGGTCTTGTGGAGGTGCAGAGGGAACTGGGAAAGCTGCTAATGTCAGAAACACAGCAGCATGACACTAGTTTGTTAAAGAAAGGCGAAATGTTTGAGGGTTCCTCTGCATCTGCTCCTGTGCTTCTCCTGCGTATATTCTGGTTGTGCAGTGAAAGCATTCTTCATATCCTTCATTAAGTGTCATTCGTCCAGCTGAGAAGCATCCAGCCACTACCACTTTGTAGTCCCTCTAGTCGTTTTCTAGTTCGTGAGAAGTTCACTGCCGTAGTCATTGCTAATCTGTTGTTCTCAGTCAGAGAGAGCTACAAATAAGGAAGATGTCATTGCAGTATGTTGTCTTCACTGTGCGTATGTAATCGATATTTCCTTTGGTAATGATCCCCAGTGTTCCATGGCATGCAACCGGACTGGATGCAGAGCACATGGAGCACAGCAGTTACCTGGAGAAGTTCATGGAAGCACTCCTGTCAAGCCTAAAGTTTTTGGTTGATGAAGTGTCGCAAGTCGAGACGCCGGACTGGGACGAGATGCCACCAACTTTCAGAAAAGTTGTTCAGGTAATTGTTCTAAGTGCATTGCGAATGGCAGTCAGGACCTTAGTACTAAAGTTAAACCATCACAGGAAGTGGTTCGAGAATCTCAAACACACCTGTGCAACAGCAGGCAACTTCTCAGGGCACTCGGGGTCTCTCAATCCCTGGACAGCGACTACGGTCCGCTCATCCAGATTCAGCAGCTCATGTTGGCGGATGAAGAACGAGCAAGGCATACCCCGATCATAGTATGTGGGAAGGAAGGGTGTGGAAAGTCGACACTTCTTTCACAGGTATCTTCAGGTCTTGCATGAAATGGTAGCATCTCGTTTTTGGAAAGTGTGTGAAAGATATATACATGTACAAAACCTTTGCTTTTTCTGGCTTTGGAGTCGGCAACATTAATGATTTTGTATGCTTTTACTCATAAAAACTTGTACTTTTATGCATCATATAATTAATTATTAAAAATTAATTCTGCATTCTCATGCCTAGAAAATGGTATCAGCCACTAATATTAGCAATAGGAACACATTATTAACTGTTGTCGCATATGGTCTTAGCAAATCACCCATATGAATATGTTCTAATGAATCCTAAATCTACTATCGTAAATCCTCTGAAGAGGAGACATCACTGTGAGCAGGCATTGACATAACCATGGTAACATTACAGGTGCTCATGTATTGTACGGAATGGCTGGGCACCGACGTGGTCCGCATCATTCGTGGCGTGGGGCAGAGCCCTTGCTGCGCGTACACTGCTGAGATCCTGCGAAACCTGTGCCTGCACATCAGCATGGTGTTTGGCTTCGAGATCAGCCCGAAGCACCACAGCTTTGAGCTGGGAAAACTTAGTATATGGTTTCAAGATCTGCTTAAGTTAGTAGAAACTTCCACAAGTGATTTGGTCATCATTCTTGACGACCTCCATTGCCTCAAGTGCCCTCCTAGTAACCAGGCTGCAATCCTGGGCTGGTTGCCTTGGAACCTCCCTCTCAATGTGCATATCATTTGTTCTGTGGCGCAAGAAGCAGAATCCATTATTGCCCTGCTCAAGAGCCGGATACCTACTGGTGATAGCTATGTGTTCATCCCTCTGCTTCACGGTGCCGCGGCAGCCAGCATGCTACAATCTAATCTCAAGGACAGTAAAAGGACATTGTCACGTGACCAGTTAGAAATGGTGAAAAACAAGCTAGGTGACCAGACTGTCTCTCCCTTGTATGTGACTCTGCTCTCACATCAGGCGAAACAATGGGCTTCACATGAATCTATCGACGGAGACCTGCACGTTCCTGACAGCGTCGAAGCCTTTGTGAAACGCAGCTTGGATGGGATTGAGCGGCTTTTTGGAGTGGCACCGGTGAAAAAGATAGCTTCTTATCTCACCTGTACAAGTTACGGACTTAGAGAGCCCGAGGTCATCGAGCTACTTTCCTCTACAGAGTGTGAAGGGTCTCCAGGTGACATGACTGCAATCAGCTGGCTTTCTTTCAAGAGGGAACTGGGTATGCACTCCTCTTCAGTGTTCTTGTGCAGCAGAAGAAATTTGGGTTTTCTTTAAAAAAAAGGGTGTAGTGAACAGGTACATGAATATCAGGATATGAGTATGGGTAAATGTGTAAGCAGGGCTTCTTGAGTAAAAAAAGGTTTTGTGAATGCAAAGGTACCCAATTTTGCTGAGATGCTGTTGGTGTGTTTTGTATGTCAGCTGCACTGTACATCATGTCTGAATATTTTTCTCACATGCAGAACCAGTACCAGTTTATGAAGATGCAGAGTATTCTCTATGTTCTATACATTGTGGTTTATCTTCTACTGCAGGAGCACTTCTGAGTGAGTCTTATGTGGACTGCCAGTCCTACCTGCACTGGAGCCACAGCTGTATCAAGGTGTGCGTTAGTAACCGGTACATGTCAACACATGCAGAAGCGGTTTCATGTCATGCTGATCTGGCCAATGCATTTCATTTAGGCTTCCTTATGCAAAAAGAAGAAAAGGTAAGAACTCTTCTTTGTAATTGTGAAGTACAAAGTACCTAGAATTGGAACATAACTTATTATAAAGGGGAGTCTTTGTTACGTTTTCAATTATTGGTGCCCAGCCAATAGCACGTTTGGTCTCTCCTACTGTTTCTCCACAGGGACCAGCTTTTGAAGACTCCAATAAATCAAAGCGGAAAGAGGATTGGTCAGATTTGCTTCGAGAGGTGGATGAGCTATGGTACCATATACTGCAAAGTGGTAAGTTGATGATGGACAATTTTTCATGAACCATCACACTGACCTTGAAGTTATGCAAATACAGATATGAACTGTGGAGACAACATAGAAACAACATATAATATGTGCTCTGCAGACATTAGAGGGTACTATGGCAATTGGACATTTCTTTTGACCAGGTACTTCTCTCCTAAGGTGACTCCAAGCGACTGAACCAGGATGCAGTCTGCAATTTCGAATTTCTGCTCTCGGCAGTCAGAGGTGCTTCCATCAGTTACGTCCGGAGTGTGTTGGAAATAGCACGGTCACAGGTAACCTCTATGTCACGTAGCTAATGTCACGTCTATGATATAGATTTTGGTAGTAGCTGCTCTGCCTAACATTAATCATATTTACATTCTTTGCGTGCATGCCTGTGCAAGATTGCTATGCTGATATGCTCTGCCTGTGGTATATATGGTACTCTATCTTCACTAAAATTAGAAACATAATAGTGAGAAGGGTAAAAACAAGACATTTTGCCAAAGAACATATGTCGTCAAAAAGATCTATGTTGTCTTATCTGCCCTCTTCACAAGCTGACTCTTGGAACAAAACTTGTCCTATAGTATGCCGGGTGCACATAGTCGTGTGTATTTTGCTGTACTTGAACACATTTATTTATTTAAGTAAATAAATATGTTCAAGCACAGCAAATAAAATATATTTTATATCAATATAAAGATGTAGTATCAATATATTGATGTAGTTTTGTTGCAACTATCTTTCTTTTATGTGTGAAGTGACAGCTCTTAATTTACTTTCAGTTCCTAGATTGGGAAATCGAGCTCCTGTACAACATGACAAAACAGTCGGTTGATGTGTTGAGTCAGGACCCTCAGCAACTGGCAACTGAGATTTTGAATTGGCTCAAGCCCTATGCTGGTAGGCCAATGAAATTTTATTTGCAATACTACCCTTATTGCACATTAACACAGCAAGAAAAGGTTAAAAAGTATGAATCATCTGGCAAGGTACTGCATAGATAAAGGAGCTTTTGTACAAAGTCTGTTGTTCTCAATGTGAATAGCAGTTGAAGTGTGGACTTCGTACAAAAATTTACCTATTTATAAAAATTTTGGAGATGCTTTGTGTTTTGCAAGTTAGGTTTTGTTATTTTTCATTTTATACATGAAACGGTATAACTTCCACCTTATAATTTTCCTGATCCCTGCATGAAGTTGAAGGCCGGGAACACTTCATGCACCTTTATATGTTATCTATATCACCATCCCTTTACTAACACCGGAATGTCTAAGATGGGCATGCTGTTTCACAGTTAATTTTTTTTTATATAGGAGTAGAAAAGGAAGGACTTCATTACTGCATATAAGTAAACTTTCCTGCTGCTTGGCAGTGTAGTCATATGTCACTTTACAGGTCAATTTGTTACCTTTGTCTTCAGTATGGGCATTTAGGTAGGACAAGTAGCATCCAAAGAGCCACTAAATGGTTGAGTTTCTTCTTTTCAGATGGCAACTCCAAGATCATCGAGGACCTAGTGAGCCAAGCCAATGCCTGGTGCAATCAAGCTAAAACGCCTCTGCTACTTCCACAGACATCGTGGCTGAGCCTAGCCTTGCCACCCCAGGTCACATCCATGAGCCTGCAAAGCCCTATCAAACATCTGGTAGCTGCCCCCAATAGTCAACATGTGTACTGTACTACTCAAGCAGAAGATAAGGTCATGGTCATGTACCACATTGCTTCAAAGAAACCGATCCAGCAGTTAATAGGTATGGTGCTTGCCATCCTGAGAATTTTTAAAGCTACACTAGAAGCCCGTTAATAGTAAACGGCAGTTGCACCAAAACCCCGTCATGACTCCCATAGAAGCCCATGCATTGGCAACCCGCTTAAACCGTAGTGACTCACGACCTCCAAATCGGTTAACGCGTACCATTTCCATCGTGTACAAGCACGAATCACCATAAAATTGAATCTGCAAACATTAATCCAATACAGTCGAGCCCACTTATAACGGACGCTTGCTTATTACAGACGAATGCAAGCTGACCGTCAAAAAATACACTAGTGCTATGGCAGAATTTTACATTTATAACGAACGTTCGCGGCTGCGCAATTCTGTTAAAACGGACGGACATGCCTCGAAAATGTGGCGTAGTCAGATATTTTTTACCGTTTTGACCGGACTTTTTGCTGAAACTCCCGTCGAAACTGAAAAATTTCTGCATTTAAACCCTGCTGGCTACTCGGTCAGTCATCTCCTCGGCTCCAAGGTCGCTGCGCTTGCGGACCACGTGATTTGTGCGAGGGAGAGAGGGTGTAGCGGTAGAGAGTGAGGCAACTTCAACAGTGGGAGCCAGACCGTCAGGCAGCCACATGGGTTCACTTGAGTTTGTG
>JARGYV010100485.1:0-10730 GCA_029532675.1 Ornithodoros moubata
TTTCCCAGCCAACATTCAATTGTCCACCTAACTTGGCTGAAATGGATGACAACTAAAGTTCTGTTTTTCTCTCACTGAAGGATATGCCAATGCCCGTGACATTGTCTGTAAACAAGGATCCAACTTGGTAGGGACTCTGGCAGAAGAAGTCTTCATTGTAACAGAGGGTTACTACAGGCCACGGAAGTATCCAAATTCATACCAGTGTGCCATCACTCTCATAGCACCTAAGAGGACACAGGTACGTAGTAAAAAAAATAACATGCATAGCACGTTAAATATGAATGTAGATAGTTATTGCCGCATGAGTAGTTGTTATAGTCTTTTACTGACACTGCAGTGACGTGCGTTATTCCCGCGAGGAAACAAAATGCCCAAATTCTGATTAAAAAAAAGATGAAAGAAAGAAAGACAGTTCCAAAGGAATTTGTCCCGGGTCGCATGGTTAGATGATTCGACGTTCGAACCCACATTATTGGCTGGCAGTATCGGCTATTAGTTCAGCAACGGGCCGTCGTTGTTTGTATATTTATGTTTACGATAATAAAGGGACGTTGACCTAGTCATAAAACACACACGCGTACACACTGCACTAGAGTTGACTGCACAAGTACACAGACACTCACGCCTGAAAGCTAATACACCGCGTCCAAGCAACCACCTGTCATTAAATGTATCGGTGCGCCGGGTGCTGCGCCTCTGTTTACCAATCCCCATACTCTCTAAAATAATGAGAGAGACAGAGAGAGAAAGTGAAGAAGAACATCCACAAGAAAATAAACCAATAATCTGACGAGCTGTCATAATATGCTTCTTCACAATATCAATCAAAAGCTCGCATCGCTTGCTGTTGCTTTGGTAGCAACAATTCCAGTTACTGACGCGACTCAACAAAGACCCGAAAGCCCCGATTGCCCCGAAAAGTTGACTCACAACTGAAGCACAGATTAGAGTAACAGCACGCTAAACTATTGTTACGCTGCGCGTCTTGTTTCATCCGCTAGCGCATATAGAACTGAAGACCCGATTATAAGAGCGTTGAAGTAAAACAAACATACAAAAAGACGAACAAAATAAAAAGAAAATGAATAAAAGTTTGGAAAGCCACTGTTGCTATGCCCACCAACGGTTCTCCCTGAGTGTAGGCTGACGGTTGTTTTTCTTCCTTATCAGAAGATACGCATTGACTTCGAAGACTTCGACTTGGAAACCAGCCCTCAGTGCAGAGCCGACAGACTTAAAATTGAGGCACTTTCTAGTGGAACAGTGCATCACGTAGGCACCTACTGCTCCACACTGCTACCAAAACCCTACGTGTCTATAGCCAACACCCTGAAGCTGTCTTTCGCCAGCAACAAGCTACGTACCGGCCGAGGTTTCAGGATCCGAGCCTCACCCACAGAGCAGCGAGGTAAGCTCAAAAGAACGCGAAAAGAAATTTATGTTTTCGATGGTCGGTAGGCACGATGGGCACAACGTTTTGCAGCATTCTCCCTCATGTCATATGAAGTAATGCGGTAAATGAGTCAGTGTAGACGAAAATTATCGGTTCATTATTCTTCCCGAAATATAAACTGAGAAAACAAAGGCATCCGTGTCCATTCTATGTGTGTACGTCACAACTAAACTTTATAAATACATTTTAATTCCCACAATTATTTTTAAAGAAAAATCAGCATTTCCAGTTTTCTTTGCCGCATGAACTCGTGGTTGGGTGATACGGTGCGTAAGCATGTCCTTTGTGTTTTGTATAGAGGAGAAATAACCTTTTAAAGACATTGAGCATGAGAGTCTGGTTCCTCTCTTTCTGGGTTTCTGTTTAAAGTAGCCTTGTGTACCGTACGTCTCCATTTTTCATTTAGCGGTTACTTTGACGCTACTTCCTTTTTCTTTACATTATTTCATCTCACCCCTTGTGTCACGAACAAATTCAAAACAATTGTTTGTTATCATAACTACGTAGTTAATAAAGTACTTCACTTACTCCATCGTTTCGGTGCAGCCATCTGCAACAGAGATCAATTCCAGTGCGCAGATAGATCATGCATTCCTTATACCAAGCGCTGTGACGGAATCTATAACTGCCCTGACGCCTCAGACGAAGACAGATGCCGTGAGTATCTACTATCCTTTTCAATTTTGCTTGCCTTCGACGAGCGAGAATGAGGGTCGCTTGATCCTTCATCTTGAAGATGAGTTTGTATGCACTATACGTGTACGACTTTCTATGTGATGCATGCAGGATCATTCCTTGTTTCTTGTACATTGCTGTGCGTGACATAGGATCTGTAACAGGATAACGATAAAGCTGCCCTGATAGCTGCCTGCAAAACATGTAACCTGTTTCTTTCGTGACCTTCTAGCGAGGGAGCCACAAGTTAAATTGCCACAAGTTCAATGCGGAATGCCGGTCGTCGAGCCAAATGAAATGACCACGGACCGTGTTATCGGCGGACAGGAAGCTGTTCCGCACAGCTGGCCCTGGCAAGTGAGCGTACAGAAAAGACTGGCAGAGCCACTCGACCATTTCTGCGGAGGTACCATTATTTCAAAAGAGTGGGTCGTCAGCGCTGCACATTGCTTTGCTGAGTGAGTACCACGTGACCTAAGTTAACGCATTGCTCCGGCGGCTGTTACAAATTATGTGAGAGCGGCGAACGAAAATGCCCACCATACACGTCGGAAGATTTCGATATAGTATAACTTTATTTAAAATACTTAAATTAATATTTCAATAATAAGGACACGATGTTATTTGCGTACAAACCATGCATGCGTGCATTCATCAGTAGGTCTTATTTAATATGAAACGTCCTTTTTGTTTTTTTTACAGTTTCAACAATGCCAACGAAATTGTTATCAAAGCTGGTCTTCATGATATGCTGAACCCTGGGAACGAAGTACAGGTTAGGACACCACGAGTCATCATTTCACATGAGGTCAGTAAGTCGGGTTAATACTGTACATTGTTACCACACGGGTGCTCGTTCGGCAGCTGCTACATTGATTATCATGGTGGTGTGGTTGTAGAGTGTTTATACTCAGCAGATATGGGCACACTACTGTTAACAGAATGAAGGTTAAGTACCCAAGCAGCACAATGTACTGAAAGTCAGGTGCATTATGTTCCCGTTTCCTTCCTTTCCCGTTTTTCTTCCTTCAGTCCTAGTCTCTAGGCAGGCCAACCACACCTTCCCTTAGGAACAAACCTGCAGTTAGGGGTTCCTATAGTACAATGGAGTAATTGCATGACTTTCATCTTCCTGTTTCTAGAGTTTTCGAGGCGGCTTAAACATGAACCATGACATCGCCCTCGTCAAAGTGTCCATCCCGTTCAACTTCACTGACAGCGTACGTCCAGCATGCTTGCCCGAGGACGGTGAGCTTGTCGCAAGGGACGCTACTTGTTACAGCACTGGATGGGGCCAGACGCGAGGTAAAGATTCTTGCTTGATCTTTTGTTATCGATGATAACGCGTGATCAGAGGTGTATGTATTTTTAACGTTTTTCCATTCTCAATCCTTTGTAGGTAGCGGCGGCGCATTCCGACTAAAGCAAGTGAAGCTCACTGTTGAAGATCTGAATTTCTGCACGAACAGCAGCAGCGGCTACGTTACAGATTTCGGCCTCACCGGCCATCATTCCATTTGCGCGAGGGATTTGAACAGAATTTCTGGACCGTGTCACGTAAGATGATATTCGTTTATCTATGTATATCGTACATCCGCAGGGTGAGCAACTAAGTACTGAGTGCTTTTGTGACTAGCCCACTGGTGCAGTGATCGTGAAGCGACGAGCACCCCAAACGTTCCAGTCCTTCCTTCTGCGGTTGCAGACGCTAACTTCTACTAAGTTCTCATGTTTCTTCTGCTACACATTGTCTAAAGCCTTTGTAACCTTGTGGCCATGACTCAAGCGACTTGAAGCTTGCGAAAGCGATACTAGTATACAAAAAAGAAAAAAAAAAAGGGGGGGAGGGCGAAAACTGTTGTCGACAATTTAGTCCTCTCTCACTTTTACCCTCGATTGGTGAAGTAATGGTAGAATAATAACTAGAATATATTAACTAATTTAAGACATATCAGTTTCAATTTCGTTAAATAAATCCAACTCGCTTGCTTTCACTCACGCTGTTGAGAGAATGATGTCCAACATTCAGGTAAAGTTGCTTATACTATGGGCATCTTTGCTTTATCTCACCGAGGCTTCCGACTTAAATAACGAAATCCTCTTGACAAAACATGACGTGGTTAGAACAAAAAGAAGCAGTATCACAGAACCAACTCCCAACACAGTACAGGCTAATTATTCACCTGAAGCCTCATACTAGAAGCCGTGCCATTACAAACTACAAATGTGTCGTTGTAAACTGCCTTTCTACCGCAGCTTCCCATTCTTGAAATGCATAGGATACCTGAAAAGATTGCAAACGCTTAACTATAGTCAGGTTAAAGCCGAATTTGGAATCCCATCGTGCCTATCGCTCATCTGTGACAGCATGAGACCAGCTAAGATAATGATCTTTGTTTTGCAGGGTGACAGTGGAGGACCTTTGATATGCAAAAATCCTGACAGTCAATGGGTTGTACATGGTGCGACAAGTCTAAGCGCTGACGGCTCCGTCACCGGCAGCGTCTGTGGAATGGGCGGTGCTACGCTGTGGAACAGCGTTGCCAGTCACAAAAGCTGGATACAGATGCAAATTGCCCGACACGTGTAGCAAATTGAACCTTCCTTGTCATTCATTTTCACATGGTCTTTAGTTGTAAAGTTATGCACCAGCTTCTCGGTGCATTGTTTCTTACGTCGAACCATAAAGGCAGTACTTCGTAAAGCAGCAGGTTGAACTGAACTTCCCATGGAAGCTTAACGAGACCAAATGCACAGCTGTCGCGGTATAGGACCTTATATTAGATCTTACAAACAATGCTTCACAAAATTGTCTGTATGTACGTGACTTGAATGTATTGATATGTACTCTCAATGTCCTGATGTTTCAAAGTGCTGATGTTGTTCCAAATTTCACTGAACAGAACAAGTATTGCCTTAACGACTTAAATGGCAGGATGTCAAGGTTAGACGTGATACCAAAAGAAAAACATGAAAGGCACACATTCCCTGTCTAATTGTGTGCCACAAGTCATAACCTGTGCCACCGGTGCTTCTTATTTATTGTTTATTTCAGTTGACATGTGAGCTGCTTAAAGTGTTCTATGTCACTGGTGAGGCTAGATAGAAATAAAAATGGCCATGGTGTAGCTGCACTGCCATCTTCTATTTCGTGTGTCTTCTATTTCAGCTTCCGCACGTCACATGTGGCGGTGGTGGGGCTCTTTCGTGGCCTGCTCGATGGCCTGATCTCCCACCACTTGACTTCTTTTTGTGGGCTTATGTTAAGGAGCAGATGTATCAGGCACAAACAAGAAACCCAATGCGTCGCACATGTCTGCCACAACGTCCCTTCAGAAGACTTGAAAAACTTCACCCAGAGCGTGATCAAGAGTTATGTTAGAGAGAGTTATGTAATAACTTATATCAATCCTAAAATTTCAATGCTCGAGATAAAACTAAATACGAAGTTAAAATCAATGAGTGCATCGTCCCCTAACAGAAGGGCTGAACGCAGGGCGATTTCGTTATCGTGATGATGATGGTGATTTGGTTTTTCTGGCACAAAAGCATCTCAGGCCATTCTGCGCCAATCACCTGGTTTTAATTAAGAATGACTTGGATATGTGATGTTATGATATCTTAAAAGCATGTAGATATGTTAAAATATTTCCCATGAAGAAAAGGCTTCATGGGTTAATTGGTTCGATAAAATACTTACACAAATAAAGTTCTGACCAAACAGGGGTCAGGTAAAAAGTTGTATATAGTTGTTTATATCAGTCCTAAAATTCCAATGCTCGAGATAAAACCATATATGAGGTTAAAATCATTGAGCGCATCATCCCCTAATAGGAGGGCTGGATGTAGGGGGATTTGGTTATCGTAAAACTTGCTCAGATATTTACCACGGTGATTGCTTTAATACCCGAAAAGGGTAAAGGAGAGGGCTAGAAGGCGGCAAATGGTAGTCCACCAATATTTTAATTCACAACAAGTTAATTAACGTATTTTTTGCACTAAATTAACGTAACGCACGTTTCCGAATTTAATAGGCCTGTTGCACATTCTGGGGGACTCCTATACAGGGTGTCTACCACAATGTGTATTTCCTGTTGTATGTCTGGTGTTTGCTGCACACGTAAGCTTTTCACCACCTTTTTTTTTCTTACCAGTACAATCAGCAAGCACGATACGAAATTGTTCAGTTTGTTAAACCCGTAAGTTATTCTCTTCTTCCATCATCTTTTTACTCTTTTCCCCTTTATGGCCCTCCCTTTACGGGCACGTCATTTGCTGTACCTCTAAGCTAAATCCGCTGCGCTGAACTTTCCCTAACGAACTGCGCAGTGCAAATTCGGTCGCGAGCTTGTACATCGCTGCCAATGAGGAAACGTGAAAAAAAAAAAAAAAAAGAAGGAAAGAAGAAAAGGGTTGCCAAGAAGATCCTAATGATGTCGTGGTGCGTTGAAAAAGTAAAGTACAAAAAAACAAAAAAAACAAGGCGCGAACAAAAGATATTCACTGCATCGACAGACCAAATTATCTTCATTACAGCACAGTTCCATACACCAACTTCACTCCAGAAGAGCAGGTCATGAGTGACTACTAATGAGATCCTAAAGGACGAAAAAGAAAAAAATATTTTTTAACGTAGCTGAAGATAGGCTATGTAATTAACAGTATTTTGCACACATTAGGCAGTAACTTGCATCATGAAACTGAAAGTCGGCAGCGTGTTAAGCAACGTCAAACAAGGTCGAGTGTCCTCCCCCAAAAAAGTCACACAATTATAGAAAACAAGCTATGTGCCCCAAGAATATGCGGTGAAGAGCATTTTTCTGTTAAACGCACGTTGCTACTAATTTTAATTCCCGTGCATTGAGGCAGATTGAATTACTTGAATTGAATTTTGAAAATTTCCTAGTCAACCTAGCGTTTTCCTAAGGGAAAGCCCCAGTCATAATCATTGTATTTATGTTGTTGTTGTTGTTGTTGTTCCTAAGGGAAATAAAACTGCCAGAGATTTATTGCAGTTCAGCAAAAATTATTTCCGTTGTGCAGTGAAAACGGTTGAAATAAATAGACGAAAGTAACCAATCAGCTCCACCTACTGCGCTGTCGAAAATTCATTTGTCCTATGTTGCCGCTTCAGGGTTATAAAACCCGCGAGGTAAGACGGGAAAATTGAGACAGCCTTATCGTGATAGTAATTTCCGATTGAGCCCCTTGCCACGGCCTGCTCTGAAATCGTCTGTACCGTCATTTACTCAGACGAATACGACGTCTGTGTCCTCAAGTTCGCGTACTTCTTGACTGGAGGATGGCAGAAGTTCGTTTCAACCATTTCAGTTATAACTATGTTGACGCTGAACTGGTGGATATATTTGGAGCTAAGTGAGTCAAGTGGTATGAATCATCCAGCAGAGATCAGCAAACACATAGTAGCCGCCTCCCCCAAGGCTGCGGGAATTGCGCTGATGACTGAGGAAGGGAAGTCACGTACATCTTGGACTCTCGACCAAGTTGAAAACACAATATCAAGTTATAATGGCTCTGTATGGACATGATCGCTTACAGGTCATGTTCGCGCCTACTTCTCTTTCTTTCTTTTTTGTCATTCCTCTGTTTCGCCTCTTTTTTACGACATGGAGCAGGTGTTCAGGGGTTGCTTGAAATGAGATTGCCCCGCATCCTAGTTTGTTTTCCTTTTAAACTGTGCACACGGACAGGCTGTGTATGTGTCTCTTACATTATTTTGCTTTTTATTATCCGGTCGTAGTCCGCTCCTTCTTTAACGATTGTTTTTCGTTTCTTACTAAGAACGCACATTAAAAACTCATAGAACGTCTCGAGTTGTAGCGTCCAATTTGCTTCGAACAGCCTCGCCACCGTGCCGGAGAAAGTACTGAATGATAAGTCGCTCGCGATAAGATCACGACTGACTCCAGCCTGTTAATAACGTCATATATTTTGCACTGGTTGTGCAAAGGATTCTTTGTCTTTCTTTTGTCTAATGTCCTTGTGAGAGTGAAATACCGCGCACACGTTGGTAGGTCAGCCCAGTCGCGCCTGCCTCGCGCTGCTCCGCGACTTTCTGATGGACATCTCGTCTTTTGTAATGCATACGAAAAATTTGCTCGTCAATACCGAGTAATCAGTTAACTGATCACACATCAGGCGAAGACGGCGCTGAACGCTCTGATCCGGTTTATTACCGAGACCAGAGCGGACAGGCTCTTCTGAGGCGTGGCCTGATGCGAATCTGTGTGCCTGCCTTTGTGCTGTGTGAATGTGTGCTTTCCCCTAGTTTTTTTTTTTTTTTCTTTTAGCGCTCTGGAGTAGCCGGTCCCAGCTCTGGGACTTCCGTCTCCATTTCTTCCTCAATTTCAATTTCAATTTCGATCATTTATCAGCGCGTATTGGGAAACAAGGATCGATACATCATCGTCTTCCGAATTTCTCATTCTTTACTATTAACTTGCTTATTTACTTACATCACTTCAGTTTGCGATTGTTGGCCATAATGCATCTGTCTCTCAGTACATTGCGCTGATTCCGTCCCGTGGTATGCAAACAAGCCCCACTTAAACGTTTCTGATCCAACATGAGGTCGTAGAGCAGATTAGTTGTATTCCTTTTTCAGAAATACCGTCAAACTCACTATATTTCCCGGCGGGAACCTTGAATGAATAGCAAATTGCAAGGTCAAGAAGCATACAGCCAATTTTTCGCGAAACTGAATGAGTCAAATTTATAATACGGAGACGACCTTTTCTTCTATTACATTTTGCTCAGAACTGTTTCTTCGTGCATGGAAAATATACGGCCTCGTCGGTGCTATTTGCACAGGGAGTGTGAACATTTCATACAAGAATTTTAGTACAACAGGCTTTATCGACATTTTATATTTCTTTGCCTCATGACACATACCACAAAAAAGGAAACGAAGAGAGGAGACAAAAAAAAAAAAAAAAAGACAAAATATGGCTGGGTGAAAAGGTTCCAATTTTAAGAACACAAAGGGAGAATAATCTCATAGTGAACGACAATTTCCAGCTGTGGTCGACAGCTATACAGCAGACTCAAATTAAAAAAAAAAAAAATGAAGAAAAATAAATCAAGCACTTTGCATTTACGCACTTCCTGAGAATACTACGCCGCCGGAAAGAGACTATAAGCGGAACCAGAGCACTTCAGTTAAAGAAAAAAGCTTTTCTGTGCTATTATAAACACGGGTACTACTAGTTGCAAGAACAACGACGACCGGGCAGGAAAGCTTTGCAAGGCGGCCGAGCTGTCAGCAGGCAGAAGTTACAAGTGAACTACGAACGCGGAATACTCCGGTATCCTTCGGGTGAACTCTCCTGTACAAGGGGGCAACGTGTTTCTAATATGTCCGGTATTCCGCCACCTCCCTTTCTGTCTGCTATGCACATTTCTAGAACCACCCCTCAAATTCACTCTGCGGTTCCGACTCCCGTTTTAGCTATAAAACAAACGCGTGATAAAATGTATTTGAGATGAGTCGCATTTATTAAAGGGGTATGGCGGCATATAAGAATGTCCTCGTCGGTTAGTCGGAGGGTGTTCCACCTTCGGGGAGCAGTAAAGACCACCATCACCACTGGTCTCCTGTATACATTCGGCATGTCATTTTTTTTTTTTTTTGTCTACTGACGCCATACCCCGAAGGAGAGATTCTGCACTCATCTGGTAACCACTGACGTAGTTAAACGTGGGTGCAGTGATGTGTATTGATGTGGGCAGGTGCAAGGTGGTGCTTTACCATCGCAAGAGCTTGGACGCGCCCGGAGAGATGCCCTTATATGCTTGCCTTCGTGCCATAAACACTGAGGCGCCTGCACAGAAACTGTTACAGTCAGCTGGGAATAAATTTGAGTCGAAAACATGGGCGCCCGCACAAGACGACACCGAATTTTAATCTTACTTCAAGGTGACCTGATGACACAAGGGACTGCGGGCTTCTAAAATTGTTTCCCAAACAGAACACTCTGTAAGTGGGGGCAAGTCACTCAAAAAATCTCATGAATAAAAAGAAGAAACCAGGTGCAGTGCCTTCCGTGACATATACAGTGGTTCTCGTGCTACAGGTGCATACAGGGATAGAAGAATATGACAGGAGTTCTTCCGGCAGTGATCTTGTCGTTTTATTATTCTCAGGAAAAGTGCAAAAGGACATGTGCTGAAGGGCTTCACCGATACCTAAAGCGGCTTTCTCGCAAACGGTCATAACTTACATAGTGTGAAGTTTTTGTATGAGGTGTTTTCACCTTCTGAGAATGCGTGTTGAATGCTGTGTTTTGAAAGAACTCGGTTCGCGCAGCGCCTAATGTTGTTCTTTTAGGTTTCTGTGAACAACTATGGTCGAACAACAAAGACGAAAAAAAAAAAAAAAAAAAAGGAAGCACAACCCTTTCAGACTATAGATTCATCAGGCGACTTATCGCGTCGGAGCTTAACTCCCTGTCTTCTTTTGAGCTGTGGTCAGAGTTGCAGCAGATGACAAGGATGAGACACAAAGCCACGGCCCGCCATGACAACACGCCGTGTGACACGCAAAGCATTCTTTCCTGTTCATGGCTTGGGTCGCACCAGT
>JARGYV010100489.1:0-13626 GCA_029532675.1 Ornithodoros moubata
AAGCGGTTGGTAGATAACAGTCCACTAAGGAACTTAAAAAGGTCTAATATAGTCTATCGCCGTTTACCCAGGTCGTTCCCGGTGAAAACGTCCGGATAGCGGAGAATACGAATGAATTAAACGGTGGGATAGAAATGTCATAAATCATGATAAAAACCGAGTCTTATTTAGAACAGATAAGATTGCATGGCCGCTTGCCAAGCTGAAGCTCTTTCTTTATGTGGGTTATTTAGAACCACGCATACAACACTCCAGTAATAGCCGTTTCACGCGACTGTACGCACTCGTTGCTTCGTTGCTAAAAAAAAAAAAAAAAGGCCAGCGTTGTTCAAAGCGGGCCACGCGTTGCCCATCGCTCACAACGGGGGCCTGTCCTGCTAGCCTTTTTTTCTTCTAACATTCTCATTGCTAAGCCGTATCGCTGCGTTGTTAGCAATGCGAATTCCCATTATATGTCGTTTCTGGGCACATGATGGACGGCTGGCAGATGACATCGCTATACGACTAAGGCCACGAAAGCCCTCTGGGTAGAACGTGACTCCTCCGTGAGATCTTGCTACATAGCTATACTGCTCAGTGTGATCTCTCTTGACACAGTGAAGAAGAGGAGCACCCCACACGGTTATCAACACTTGGGAATCATGTACGTCGCTGACACGTGACAGGAAAAACCCGTATACAAAGAAAACGGTGACGGAGCAGGATTAGCGTTCCTCAAACTCAGGTCGACACCAGTAACTAAAACTGAATAGCATGCAACGTTTATTTTTGTTCCTTGGAATTGTTTGGACAAAGGAGAACAAAAACATAGGGGAAAAAATCCGTTCCTTGGATACTTGTCCCGATACCACAGGAGCCTAATAAATGAAGTTCGCTTCTATGGGCTTTGACTGTAAAAATTTTTGAACTTGACATACGCTCCCTCTTGTACCTACCTCTTGAAATACCTCTTACGCCCTAATAAGCGTTTACAATGCCAGTTTCGTGCTGTTTCTTACATTTGATATCCTGCTTCCATTCATACCTGCAACCCCATATTTACAAAATAATATTGAAGTAATACAATATGGACTACCTCATTGAGTCGTATTCACTGGTCCCACCCCATATACCTTTCACATATGTTCAGACAATAAGAAAATACGAATATCTGTTAGCACTAGAGTAATTGTGACGGATCAGAGCCTGAAGTGGTTTGCCACCAATATGGCCCAGAACCTGTATTTCAGTTCCCGCAACAGTTGCTTTATCGATTTCCACCAGAGGCAGATGGGACAACGCGTGCTTTTGCCTCCTTGCCCACAAAAGTACGTGCACAGATTCGTAATGACGGAACACCCGCCGACGTGAGAGCTCCGGGCTTACCACCACTTCAGACAGCAACACGAGAAAATCCATACATTATTTGCGTTCATCCGCTAAAAGAGGCTGGCATGTGTTTCCCTTAGATAACAACATCATCTGAGCGAGAGCTTTGCACTGCTTCACGCACTTTCGCCGGAATAGAAGCTCGCCGACCCGTACAAGACATTTCGGCATCGAAATAACCCATCACGATACATCGCTCACCATGTTTATACAAGCACCGCGCGTGAGGACGGTTTACGTAAGACTGGACGTCTTGAAAGGCGCTTGCTTTCAAGAAAGCTGCTTCACTAGGTCCAGCCGTACGTCTTGAGGAAAAGGCTGGGTATTTTGCCCTGTTTTGAGCACTGGACAGTCGACCCTTTAGTGTACAGGAAATCTTAGGACCATGGCACTCCAGGAGAGAACATTTAGTGCTTTGATTAGGTGATTTAAATACATTAAGGGAGAGTTTAGGATTTAACTATATATCTATATATATGAGATGGCGTAAATATATGCCATTACCATTACAGTGACATATGTGGCGTAACTTGGAAACCGCTGCAAGTCATATGCATATGAATGAAACGCAGACAATGGCACGTTGCATTCTTTGCTGTTTGGCCCCGGAGGAATAATACGTGCTCGAGGCAATGTCTTGTATTTGGGACTGATATCCCATAAACGGTACATGCTGTGCATTCAAAGGTTTTTTAATGTTTGTGTGGATAGATGGGCAAATGGATAATGTGTCGGTGGGTTCTTCAATTTTTCCATGCTGCTACTCAATGTTAGCGTCTATAGACTTTGCACGTACTGGCTTTTGTTGTTCAGTCAAGATAAATTCTTGACAGAAGTGGTTCCAAGAGTGAAGTTATAGGTCTGTTCTCTCAGTAACAGCTTGCTGGTGTGAAACAATTTATAGTGATCTTTCTTTCTTTCCTAATACCTCTAAATGTAAGCTAGGTGTCCCAATATTTTTTTTCCTTTCTCTCCTTATGTGTTTCTTTCAACTGCACAACATGTAAAAAATATGCATGGATGATGGGAAAACGTCTTGGCCGACCAGACAACTAGGCAGCAATTGTGTACTGACTATAGCTCACGCGTCACATTGTAAAAACATCGTTGAAAAGCGACTCGTGCGAGCATTACCACATACTCCCCAATAAAACCCAGCGATCACCTTCCTGCGCCACCTTGCGATACCCGTTCACATACCTGTATCACCTAGTATTACCTGTATCACATAGTTCCGCTCCCTACAACTACCCAGTAGGTTAATACCCGCTCCGGAATACTGTAATAAGTTCTTTTCATGTCTTATGTCTCAAGCTTCGTGTTGCTTGTACGCCTTACATTAAAGCCCCTGTGAAGCTAAGAATAATTCATCACCAACGCGCCCGCTTCCTAAATGTATACTACAGTAGGTGAGATCTAGGTCTATATATCAGCAGTGCAATCAATAATCAGAGTCCCTGGCATCGTGCACCATCGGCAGAGGGGAAATTCTGTCCTGTAAATCATACTTTTCAACACTTTAGTCTTCTTGAGGCGAAACTACCTTCACAGCACTACCTCCTGCGGAAATGCATAGGAAATGCTAGCGTCGTGAACACTTTCTAAATATACAATCACCTTCCCCGATATATTTAGTTTTCCTAATCTAAGCCGTCTAGTGCATCTGAAGGAGCCGAGTTTTATTTTGTGTGCGATGCCAGCCATGATGCGCTGCATGGGACACACATGATCTTATGGGTTCGATTTTGAATTCGGTACTCAATTGTATTCTGTGTCGCTTGAAATGTAACAACGATAGCAATAAGAACAACAGCAACGATAATATTGACTCCGGCGAATTTGTTTCTCTGGGCACAAGTTTAATACATAAAATGGAGAAAAAAAAAATAGAAAAGATAGATGTGAACCACAAAGTTTTAGGAAATTAATGATAGAAGCTTTACACTTGGAGAAATGAAAGGAGTGGAGGCTTCGGCTGTAACAGTGTTTCGTCAGAATTTGAACCTTGACTTTGAAACGTCGACCATTTTCTCGCAGTAACTTAGTAGAGAGAGTTTTAGTCGCACAGATTTTCCGACCCTATAAGTCCACCACTGATACAGTGCAACGAAAACGAAGTATCGTAGGTGCATATCGGAAGCACGTCATTTCCAAGTTTTAGCTGGCGCCAACGAAAACAGGCCGACTCAACGTGTACGTCTCATCCAAGCGTCGTCCTCTTCTTCTTCTGCCTCCACCTGAACTCTGCCTCTGCCTACACTCTAGTGGAGAAGAAATGCCACCTTTTCTTCTTCCTCTGCCTTCGTGTTTTCCTAAGACATGATTCGAACGAGGATACAGGCCCAATTCATGCGGAACGAGTCGGAACCCTATAGTCGTCCGATATGATCGCGCGCTTCCGACCCAGGCCGCGCGTGTGCAGTTCTCGTTCTGAGGAGTCAGAAATCTCTCGGAGTCGGAGAACTGTGGAACTAAAACTCTCTAGTTTCATCGACCTCTCTCTACACTGTATTCCCCGACATCTTCACCTATGTCTGTACAGCTTCGGGGTCTTTTTCTCTTTTTTCCCTCTCCCTGTATGCATTTATATGCATTCATATGTATTTCTAGGAATATACTAACATTTTGCTTCATTTGTTGGATTATCGCAGTTCTGAGTAAACCATTCGGTTCAGCCATCTATCGGGTATAGAGGAAACTAATTGTACCCAGACAATAGTGTTTCCATTGTCCAGTAACAGGAGCAGCTCAACTGATACCTACGGAAGTATGCAAATGTATGTCTGTTTACAGGGTGAAGTACGTGCTCATAGCAAATGAGAACATTGTATCGCCATTGGTTCCTTGATTGCATCAAACAGTTTATTTTCGTTATGAAAAAAAAATAAAAAACTTCGCTCGAGGGCTGAGATGTAGGCCACCGCGAGTTCCCCACAGGATGTCGTATTGTTCATTATTTGACAAGTGAAGTGATGCTTTACATTTGGGAAGATTCTAATGAGTGCTGGTGGCACTCTCTGTTCTGAAGTAGATGCTCGAGTACCTCCGGTCACAGTGGCGCCCTGTACCCTGGAGCAGCTATCCATTGGCTAAAACAACGATATACGGCCGGACCACAGTTGTCTAGCGACGTAAAACCGCGGATTATAAAAATACGGCCGAGTCTTGCCGCGAATAAAAATGTACGCATCAGAGTGCCGAAACAATATGATGCTTGAGAAATTCACGAAAACTTTAAATAGCTAGAAACGAAAACAAAGGAGATACACAGGGAGATGGTTGAAGATAAATTGAGACAAGGACTTCCTAAATATTTCTTAGTAATTATATCGGGAGGCTGATGTAAGAAATTTCATCAATAAATAATGACTTCTGCGCTTAATATCAATTAAGTCCAGCGTTTTCATCAATTAGTTCATTATTTTTACGTGTGTCCCAACGTACATGAGCATATTGTACCTTTGCCTACTATGACGACAATTTCTAAATATTTCATACCAGAAACGTTTTGGTATTTTGAGTACGATTGGACATCGGTTCATAAAGAAACGGTTGACGATTTGAATTAGCCGTAGAAATCACCGGATGTATAGTGGGTTCCTATGTAATTGTAGTTACTCCAGAAGGTGACCCAAGGTACGGAAGTCGCTATTTCTTACTTTCTGGTATATATAATAGGGTCGCTTCATTTACGATTATACGACTTGTAAGTAAGGAAGCGAACCGCGTAAACTGCGACCACTTTCGTCGTCCCATGGCACTGTCGTACACCCTCGCATCTCTTTGTGCCACATGCAAACCGGAAGATGCATCAGCAACTCTCCCTTCTTTCAGACCCCTATCGATTGTAGCTGGGGGCATATCACCATTAGTTGGAGCAACTCGGTTTTCTTTTACGCTTCTATTAACAGTACTTTGCTCCTTTCTTAGTTTAGGACACTTTTTTTTCTTACTTTCTTCTTTTCTTTTCTGTTCCATTCCACATGTGGCTTCCGGCGGCAAACTCAATTGCCCGTGCCTTCATTCGGTTTCCCAAACTCAATCGGTCAAACCTTGTTTCTTCCAGGAGGAATGACGAGGCCTGCGCATGCCAGACCTTTCATGCGTCATTTGATATGTCGTAACAAGTTGTGGTAAGTTGAATTCTCTGTATAAAAGCCACTTCTGTATCGATAGCTAGTCGAGCTCCTTATGAAGGAAGTCTCCTAACCCGATGAGATGCTAGTGCAATGACTGATAGTACGGTAGGAGATTATTGAGATAAGAGGAAGTAGGGGTGAGAAATATATGAAAATGATTATGTGGGCGCGCTCTGCTTCTCAAGAATTTCTGTAAGGGCTTCTAAGGACAAACTGCTGTAAGGTTAACTCTGTATCAGGGGAACTTTTGTTTACCAGCAAACGTGTAATTAAGTGTAATAACACAAAACTCATAGTTCTAGATCGTCAATGAAATAAATTATTCTTAGTAATGTTACATGCCCTTATCTTCAAGACAAACGATGCATGCATGTAGCGCGGTTCACTTTCCGAACCTGTTAACAGAACACGTATTAAGCACACTGTAAAAACAGAACTCCACCGCATAACACGGCGATCACCAATCGCCGTTGCGAATGATACCTTTCAGCGACTCCACTTGCTGAAAACGGTGGGCGTACGCCTTTTTGGGACACTNCTTATGCACTGCATAAGTGTCCCAAAAAGGCGTACGCCCACCGTTTTTGCGGTGAAGTTCTGTTTTTACAGTGCATATACTGTTATGAATACTGCAACTCGAGACTAAAGCATACAACAATCCGCAAGATTGCTACATTAGTGCATGACTACGTTTCAGCAGTTAACTAATCGCAACCGATGAAACGTGAACCACCAGTTCGATTCAAGCACATATTCATCAGATTCACTGTCGGATCTGTTATTAATTACATAATAAGTAAGATTGATTATTGTTGATGAACATTTCTTGATCTTTCTAATTGTACGAAAGGACCTATCTTTCACCCTTGAGTTATTTTCAACCTTTTTGTTCTAATCTCTTCACTAATTACCCATTAGAGACTGCCCTGCGTTTCGTTGTTCAATGCACTCTCTGCCTGACAGAGTACAACATTATTATCTACACAGCGGCCACCTCCGTTTCTTCCTTTTGTTTTGGAAAAAATTAAGCTTCAACCTTATGCGCTAACTATCTTCCCCTCATTATCTCCATCACTTCGGACTAAAACGAACGGCTATCGCGGCCTATGATTTAGCGTGTCCCTGCGTCTTCTGCGTGTACGCGAAAGATTCTTAAAGTAGTCTTGACTAAAGAGCCATAGCACAGTCTCGACGAGGAGCAGAGGGCTTAAAATAGTGTGTACATGCTACACTTGCTGACTCCTCGTGAGACTGTGACGTTATATTTTACCGTACACAGAAAGACGCGCTGGAAACTTGCGTTCGGGGAATGAAGACCCGCGATTGTACGCACTATGGGCGCCCCGATATATGGCTAGCTATTCAGAAATTAGCTTCTCTTGTCCCTACACTGTAAGCTAAAAAGTTTTGGATTCGAACTTAGGGGATGCCTTTTAGACGCTCTATTTTGAGCACTGCATGCTCGTTCACACTCGAACCTTCAAGGCTTCATTCAGTTCAGTGACGTACTTGAACGTTCGGCAGTCTGTTTATCCTTTAAGGGGTGCCATAGCGAGCCCCTTGTTCACAAGATGGCCCATCCCGACCACCGATGCGTGCTCTGTGTTCTGGTAGATGCTTTCCGCTCGGTCTCAGTTGGGTAACCCAGGACGGTGAGAAGTAATAAGCGGGTGCATATTTATTAGCAGCATTCAGACTGCGCGAATGGCGCCTGAAAGTTACTAATTTTGCATAAGCCGTGCTCACACTATGACGTGATGGCAACTACATCATAGGTGCTGGTCGACTGCGAATTTTATAAAGGTTTATAAAGGACGATGGCGACGGAATGCAATCGCTGTTTTCATAAGCAGTACGCGAAACACACGAGGAAGATTCATAAACAATGCACTAGCAGCTCAGAGTAACGAAATATTCTTCCATTCCAGGCATGTCAGTTATTAAATAGGTGGAAAGGCTTACTTCTAAGTGCTTACTCTGCGTGTTGTAGATCGTTCTGACGAAGCCATGAGTACATTTGGTTTATAGACGACGATTGTGCATTGCGTACACCGCCAGCCTCGCTGTGGCCAGTGCCTTTTTGCTTAAAAATGCGCTTGCGGGTGTTGCATGTTTTTGCTACGCAGAAGATAAATATGTGCTTGTCTTGTGATGGGCAGAGAAAGCGTTTTTGTGATCTTCATTGCAATGATAATAAACCGCGATTGTATAGCATTGAACGTACAACCACAAAAAGGTTGTTCAGAAAAGAAACGATAAGAAAGGCATACAATGATGCAATCAACCTTTCCGAGGTGCTTTACATGAAGACGAAACAAAGGTAACCTTCGTGGATTCAATCTTTCTTCGAACCATTTTGACTTAGAGTGTAGTTCTCACCTCAACCCGTCATGTGGGACTGAACAGCAGCGATCCACCTCGCTTTTCGGACACGTGTCGGCTCTGCAGGACAATGATATCGTAGAAACCTGTGCCTTCAACAGTGGGTGAGGCACGATCTTCGCGTCAGTCGAGAAGACGGAAGCCCAGAAGACGTCGGTTATAGTATACGCCCTGTGCCGAGAGCCGCCTTCAGAAGACCATTCTCGTACATCCCTGCCCCGTCTCCCGAGTGTCCACTGCTTGTTTCTGCGACCATGACGAGGCAATGTACCATTCATTCAACGACTGTGAATCACGTTAAATTTTGTAGTTTTTCATTGCAGTGTCCTATGCCATGGTATTCTGTCGGTCTCCCGCTCCATGGCTGTTAGAAATAATCTTCATTCCTGCAGAGCATGCGAGATAAGGCTGTTGTTCTAGGTAGGCGACACTGTAATAGGTACGCCCTGTTTATACGTTATTGCGGTTCGTATACATGTACGTACGTACACGCACACTCGCACGAACGCACACACACTAGCACACACGTGCACATATATTGGCGCTACCCATCTGCTCAGAATGTAGCTGAAGCACATTGACTGCGAACATCGCCATACTAGCACTGGACAGCTGTTCTGAACTACTCGGTTGTCGTCAGCAGCGCACAGGTAGGCGTCGTGCCTAAAGGAGGTTGCAACTGTTCGGTATAGGGACATTTGGAATAGTATATCCTGAGCTGACTCTCAGCGTCTCGGGAAAATACAAATGAAGTTTGTTAAGGCTTTACATGACAGGCACGTTGGTCGTAAATTGTATGACACTTATCCCAGAATGCTCAACTTCTTTATGATCTATACGCTTCATACCCGACGGACATGCTGTGACGTGGAGTTCTCATGGAATATTGCCCAATCTAAGTAGGATTTTTCGAGACTGCTCTCCTGTATCAACTTGGCGTCTGCCCAGATCGGGAAGGCGTTATTTCTCTGAGTTTTACCCCTTTTCTTAGGGCCGCTGTCAAGTCACCTTTAACATGTTCAACCATGTTAAAATGGATATTTTTGCCTCTAGGAAGTTATTCCTCAGGGCTGTTAGAACTCACACATTCTAATGTTTAACAGCTTACGTATTGTATTATATTAATACTTAATGTTCCTATATTCATCGTTTTGTCTCCCCATCATGTATTTCCTACATGCATGTAGGATCTGCACCACATCTGAGACTTTCGCCTTTTGTGGGCACGGAGAAAATGTATAAATAGATAACATCTTGAAAGCGGGGATCATTCAGGTGTCTGGTGGCAAGAGAAAATCTGGACCAAGTCTTTCTGGAAGCTCAAGCCTCTGGCTCTCACTAGCTACTCCCTAATCATCTGACTTTGGTGCAGAAGTTTAGGGAAGCCCTCATATATAGACAAGGGCAAAAAAGATACCGACCCCACTGAAAAAGCCAAAATGGTTACAGGCTCTCATGCAGAAATATATGATGATGAAAATCTGAAAAGTAAGAATTTTTCTGCCAGTTAGTGCTCAATAAGAGGCATATTATTTTAATCTAAAAGAGCATAACAAATCAGTTAGATGGCTGAGAAACAGGAATTCTTCTTGTCGTGTCGGATTTTCGACAGAGTTCTTCACGGCGTATGTGAACATTTTGGAACGCTCTCTGGTTGTTGTACCTGAAAGGGCCGTGAAGCCGGGTTCTTTTATAAATATTTCACAACGCTGCCGTGCAATGGTCGGCTGTGCGATGGTTCCTTGACACCCTCAGGTCCTAGAACAATATTCATTGTATTGCTGTTAACCAGATACAACAGAATAGAGATGGGCGTCTAGTGGAGTCTTCGGTTGGTCATTTCAGAGCGCTCTGGAGCAGTCTCACGTGCCGTAGGCTTTTTTACTTCAGCGGAAAATCCATCTGGACATTATACTACCCAGTAAAAGCGTTGGACGTGTTGTGACAAGAACCGAGGTGCTCTGCATGATATTGTCGGTATATTGACGTCGTCTCTCATTCTTCGCTTGTGAATTCTCCCGCCTACTTCCTGCTCCAAAAATGGATGCTTCGGCTTCTGTCAGATTCCTCCCACTCGAATTCGGTGACAAAGTCGATCTGATGCGATCTAGCTCGTAGGATCGCATGACCCCTTCAAGGCACTGTTGATTCTAAGGTACTTAGAGACGGGGAAATAGAACGCAAACTGCGGGACACAACAGCTGCGCATAGATACGATAGATAAAACAAGGACACAGGGCATCCTGCTAGCCTTAGACTCCTAAGCCCCACCAGAAAAAAAAAGAAACAAATCAACAAAACGAACGTACAGAAGACGCAATAGTGCATTTCTCTATACGTTAACTACCTCCAGAAGGACAGTTTTGGACAGTGGATGCTGAAAACAGAGCTTGGCCACATGCCACACGAAGGGGCAATCATTCGCTGTCGTACCGTCCTGCTTCCTTCTTTGTCGAAAACGGTAGGGGTACGCATTTTAGTGGTATTACGCATTTACCTTAATTGCCACAAAAGGGCGTTCGCCTACGTATTTCGCCCTTGAGGATTCGGTGATTCTCGTAGAAGATCCTTCACTAAGCAGAGCCTAGGATACATGGCCCAATGATGCCTATTTTTTCACCTATATTTATTTCATACCTGGATTTCTTGAGTACATACGAAGTTACACTGACCACTATGTTTTCAAAATTTGTTCGTGGGATCTGTGTAAAGTTTCGCCTGAGCAAGAATTTTCGACGTGCCAAAAAACCACAATGTTTTCCTTGCCACACAGTCCCGTAATACATGTTGATTGGATTCCGTCCCCCCAATTAGGACAGGATAAGTTTCTAACAATGACCCATCTCTGGAGCCAGTCTTTTGTTGGGAGGATATTTCAGTGAAAGTCAACTCCTGTGGTAGTCCCTTCGGCTGAGTAGCAGCCACAACTACTGTACCACAACGGCTGAATAACAGCCTACCCTGATTTTGGTAGACTTGTTCAGCGGCGCAAGGACCCACGTAAAGCCGTAAAATAGGTGTCTTCATTATGTTTACCCCAAGAAGCCTATTCTGAAATTTCTTGTATAGCTTGGCTACGGATTTATACAATTGCAGTGGGGCGCTAGAAGCCGGGCACAAGTTGCCTAGACCCCTGGGAACAAGTGTCCTGCGCACTGATCCCAACCAATCTGTTGCAGAAAAATCAAGAGATACTGGTGTTCAACCGTGTGAATACTCTTGCTGGCGGAGCCAATATGCGTGACTTGCTGCCGGAACTTGCTGCAAAGCACACCTTTTATTATGAAAGCCCGTTCGGTGAAAGGCAAGTTAAACTGGTTTGCTACTAAAATTTGCTTTTCTACTTTGTCCAGTTACTAGTCGATGCGCCCGTCCTGTCAAACAGAATGCCTAAAATATCAGCATTATCAACAGCCTGAACCCGCACAGGGAGTTGTCGTGCAAAACCACTGATACACAGAGCTTTAGATTTATTTAGGTTCAAAGACACTTCTGAGAGCTTGCCATACGCTTCAAAACTATTAACTGCAATGCGAATGTTATTCGTGTCTTTCAAAAAAGCGCAACAGTAACGTCAGCATACTCTGACACATTAACGTATCCATACCTCAAAGGGGAAATCAAACTATATCGTTGTTTGCAATTTTTTGAAGAAACGATTGCGGACAGAGGAAAAAGAGCATTGGCGAGATGGGGCATCCTTGACTCACATTATGGATTACAAAGAAACTCCTCGTCAGCTCACCATTTCTACGGTACTACATTTCTGTACAAACAGCTGAACCACTCCACAAACCGCGGGGGAAACCCAAAGCGGTTGATTACATAAAAAAAGATAGTCGTGCTCTAGTCTGTCAAAGGCATGTAGTCTGTCGAATGTACATGAACATGTAAAAACGAAAAAACGTCGCCTTCAATAGTTCAGTGTAAACAACGGGAATACAGTGCACTCATCCTCTGCTACGAGATGATGGCAGATTTAGATATCGTAAAATAGGTCGGTCAGAAGCAGCCGCCGTTCATATACACGCGGGCAAGTTTGAGTATTCAAATTACCTCATCTAAATTCCAACATTTGAGGAGGGCGCACCCTGAAAAGGAATACCTCTTCCCATGAAAAGGCTGTCTTTGCTACGCCTTAAGGCAACAGAAAATGAAGAAATACGCAAAACTTGTGATTTGTCACATCTGAAAAGTGGCAGAGACTATTCGCGTAAGAAATATCCTCCTCTATCCCATTCAATTTTCTTGATGATTACTCAGATTGCTGGCATGGTCATGCTTTCCAAGACGGCATACAAAATATGCATGGGAATTCCATGGCACGTCAGCGGTTCTAGCAGGAGATAGAGGAAAACTGTTGCTACTACCTTTGCGTGTCCCCAAGGACGCACGGTAAGAAGGTCGTGCAATCTATTAACAAATCTGACACGTAGAAGGAAGGAAAACAATTATTTAATGCTGTCTAATCTTTGAGGCATCACGAAGCTTGGACTTCGAGTTGAACAACGATGAACAAGCATTGCTCGTCTTCGCAACATTATGAAAAATATTTAGTTGCAGTCTTGGTACCTTCAGGGTTCTATACATTAAGACTAACCTACGTGTTCACATGTATTCCATTATATATATTCATTACATTATATATCCACTCCGGGTATTCCATTAGAACGTTAGGCAAATTTTATTTAACGAAGATAATATCAAGTTCATGGCACTTGGATGTGACCGGCTGCATAAGCGAGTATACACGTGCAGTGGACTCTCACTTAACGAAACTCGTTTAATCGGAAATACCGCATAAACAGAACATCCTGGAGAATCTTAGTTGGCTCGCCTTAATACTCAATGCCAACAAACCTCTCACTATCGAAACACCGTGCTTTTGTCTCTTCGGTTATGGAGAACAAAGCAACGACCAAGGACCACGTTGTTTTGTTTTCCGCAGGATTGGCGCGGCCGTGCACCGAAGCTCGGAGACGTGAATGGGGAGAGTAATGTCAGTGCAAGAATCGCAGCGGCCTCTCTTATGACGCGACATGATTGGCTGGCTGGCCCTCTTTGTCTGGTCGGAACCGTATGCTCCGCCATTTTGCGACTAATGCGCCGTGCGTCTGCCGGAAGCTGATCATGGCAAGAACCAAAAAGTCGCAAAATGCCGTCGTCTGCAGCTGAGTGGCTCTGACTGGGCCCCGCTTGGCTGCCGTCCGGCTCGTGCCACCTCATGCCGGCTTTTTGGACAGAAGCAGATGTGCTTGACGTTTGACGCTTAACATGTAAAAGAAACAAAACAAAAGCACCGGCATGCCCCAAAAATTTAGCACAGCCACGTGACGAAAGGAGCAATGAACACGAGAGAAAAGCCAGGAAATTCCCAGCCAAGAGAATCCCGGATATGGAGCAGCGGCGCACTATTATTGTATTTTGCGATTTTTCCTTCGGAGAGCGCCAACAAAAGGAAACGCTACTAAAAGAGGTTCAGAATTATGAAAAGCGCAATTCGTTACCTCTCGTTCAAAAGTAATTTAATTCACGACGTGAATTGGGTGGTACTGGATTAGTGTTGCTGTCAATGTATCCGAATGCATGTCGCTTCAAAGACGCAAGTGCGCCCTGAGTCAACCTTGAGTCAACTGAGCCCCTGGGGGATGCGAACACTCGCCCTCTTGCACAAGCAAAACTATGCCAAAGGAGAGCAAGTTGCATCTCTCGCTTTCAGTGTGTAAACTGAAATAAG
>JARGYV010100492.1:0-13319 GCA_029532675.1 Ornithodoros moubata
CTCGATTTACGAATCCCTCGATTTATGAACGATTTTTAGAGAAACGAAGGGTGTTCATAAATCGAGGGTTGACTGTATTCGGAACGGCGATTGGTGATCGCCGTGTCATGCGGGGAAGTTCTGTGTTTAGCGTGTACCACTTTGTTGAAGGCAGGGCCAAAGGGAAACAGTCACAAAAGAACCTGCTCACAAAATTACAAAACGAAGGTGATAATTCGCGTGGCCGACTTATCTTGGCAACATGCTGTTATCATTCTTTCCAAGGCTTTGAAGCATTCTCTTTCGAGTACTTTTTGACAAACACTTTCCTCCCCACTATCTCACTGCAATGTAATTTTTCGGCACCTGATTATTCGATGCGTGCTGCACTTGAGATTATTATAAGAATTGCATAGGCGTAGGCGGATGGACTAAATCTAGCGTAAACATTTTATGGTTTACGTGCAGTAAACTGGTTTGCGTCTGCAACTGTCTGCTGGTTTGAGCTCTGCGTCTGTCTTCATCCCTTTTCGTTGTCCATGCTCAGGCTTTCTACGCTATGGATTTATCAGATTTATCAGAGGCTTTCATTGCCTCAGAGAAACGAGTATCCTATCTCAGTGTTTGTTGGAAGCGTCATACGCGTTCACGACGTAACAAGGAGTCAACGATTCACCATTCATAATGATATCGTTCTGATGTCATCGGCAAAAAAAATAAAAAATACGCTGGGTGTCCGCCTTTTTGTGATTATGCTGAGTGACACAAAAAGATGTACTCCCACCGTTTTTGATGAATCCTATGCGTGGACGATATCATTCTGACTGGGGTCTGGTTTACTATGTGTGATGCTGTGGAGGTCGGTTTTTAGAGTGTATGAGTATTGGGCGGTCTCACTTGATGAAGACCTCTTAAAAAGTGGGTGAATCGCAGTCTAATTATTCGGTTGACGCATAGCGACAACGGGGAAAGAAAAGGTTGATTCTGCACTCTAAAAACAGAACTTCACCGCATAGCACGGCGATGACCAATCGCCGTTCCGAATGATATCTTTAAGCGTCGCCACTTGCTGGAAACGGTGGGCGTATGCCTTTTTGTGACACTTATGCAGTGCTTAAAGGTATCATTCGGAAAGGCGATTGATCACACTGTAAAAACAGAACTTCACCGCATGACACGGCGATGACCAATCGCCGTTCCGAATGATACCTTTCAGCGACCTCACTTGCTGAAAACGGCGGATGTACGCCATTCTTGTGACACTTATGCAGTGCATAAGTGTCACAAAAAAGGCGTACGCCCACTGTTTTCAGCAAATAGGGTCAGTAAAACATTTCATTCGGAACGGCGATTGGTCATCGCGGTGTTATGCGGTTAATGTCTGTTTTTAGAGTGCATCGCCGTGTTATGCGGTGAAGTTCTGTTTTTAGAGTGTGTTGCCAGGCGATACTGCAGGCGGTTCTATTGTCCGTTGCACGAAATGGTGGTGTCGATCTGAAATCTGCATCTCGTGATCTAACTTCCTCTCCCAACACTAATAACAAAGTGGAAAACTGCAAACTGGTTCTACAAGTTTTTTACACGGCAGATTCCATTGTCCGTTGAAATGACGGTGGGGAATCTTTTGACATGAAACGATATAGATTTTAGGCAACCGTATTTAATATAGTACGGTACAACGTATCAAAGTAGAGCACGTTATCAGAGCGCTATGGTGCTATAGAAGCATGATTAATAAGCAAGAGAGCTGGTGGCCAGATATCCATAGCGAAAAAAGCCAAGTCTAGGAAAAGAAGAAGAACAAAACCTGTTATATGTGCGTCTTGTTGTTTCTATAGTCTCAAGTGTTCTCGTCATGCACTAAAAATGTGTCTTGGGAACGGTGCAGAACGTTTGGAGTAACCCTGCACGAAGAGAGCTTCCTCACATTTCGCTTAATTTAAGCTTTTAAATACTGAACGCTGCTGTCATTATTTCCAAAGGCGAAAGATGCATGTTAAGATGCTACATGTTGCGGGGCTACAAGCCGAAGAAATTATGTGTATACATGAAGATAGCAATAGCTTCAGCGGATGTTCGTTATAGTTAGTCTCGTCGCGTAGCCTTGATGGAACGTTCTTCCAGAGTAAATTTCATGCGTAGTGAAGTAATGGTCTTGAAAGTTCTCACAAAGCCGAACCCGTAATATCTCAGCTACATTTTACGTGGACGAAAAAGACGTGCATGTCTATGATTCAAAAAACAAACGTTTAACGGCTTTGCCGAAGAAGACGACGACGAAACGGTTCTTCCTTCTGGAAGGGTGCTGGGTGCGGACCTCCTATAGCGCGCAACGGGATTCTTAAATTGCACTCAGTATCGGTAAGTGAGTTCGGTGACAACTTTAATGTTTAGAGTTGGGAACATGCAGGAGGCAATTGCCGCGAAACGCTATATTCCTAGCTTAGGTGTGTGAGATACGCGTATATGTGCCGTCATTCCGGCTACTTCTCATGTCGGTTATCTCGATGACGTTGCCTTCTCTAGGACGCTAATATCTTCTCGCTTCATTCACAGAAGGTTTTCCAACGTTATTCATCAAATACAGATACACTGAGAGAGAGATAGAAAAGAGAAAAAATAAAAAGTCTCGTCATCGCAGTGTACGCGCCGTTTAATTCACAAACGGGCCACACTCGTTTGCTTTTCGACCAACTCAGCTGTTGGCGTCGCTTTCCGTGAAGCTTTCGTGCATGCTGAGTGTTGTCTTCTTGTCTGGTTTGTTTGCTTGTTGCGCGAAACGCATAAGTGTTAAGCAGCGTCCATTTTCTTTGAACACTCAACGTCAGGTGATCACACTTGTTAACATTGCAATGAAATTTCTATTTTTGTAGTTGCCGTTCATGTTCACTACAGAAGGCGACGTGATGAGGACTCATTGTGACAGAGGTTTCTGAATCTGTAAAGATTCTTTCCTTGGCGCTCTCAGAAAATTATTTTCATGTTGAGGCCTTCCGTAAAACACTCGCCGAGAGTGCCGACGGTGAGACGAGCGAAGAGCGGAGGCCTTGGGGTCTGAAATCAATATGCTGAACACCATAGTCCCAGTTTCATTCCTAATCTGACAGATGTAGTCTCCTGTAGTAAACATTGGCGTCATATCTTTTCATTGGTATTCCATGCCTTTGACCTGCTTAAATAATCCAGTTTCATACACACCGCACGCAGGTTTGCGGCATGTCAACTCAGCCGATAAGATCGCCACCAACCTGACGTCTTCTAAGATATCCTCACTATCCAGCCAGGCATGGCAGACGCGCAAAACGTCACTGCCGACCCTCCTCCCGGCCCATTCGAAGGCGTTGTCCCGCAAGTCCCGCAAGGCCAAGCAAGTGCTCCTCCCACGAGCGATGCCCCAAAACGGGTTTCCATTTCACAACCTGAAACCCAGTGCCCTGCGCCACCCCCGCTACCAATTTCTACAACTGCAGGCAGTGCTCATGCCATCAAGGAGTACGTAGCCGCCATAAAAACGTACGAAGAACAAGTTGGAGAGCAGCTCTTGCGTGGGCGAATGATGTTCGAAAGCATACCAGCTGAATCTGTCGATGGACAGCGTAGGCAGCCTAGCGGAAAGTCAGGTGAAACATTTCAAGACTTCGCTTGTGCGCGGAACCAACCAAAAGACCCTACGAAGGGCGGTATTTATGGACAAGCACCGACCACAGCAGTAGGTTCTACACAGGGTTACTACCAGCCGCAATACCCTCAAGCACAAATGTATGCTCCTCAGCCCGTACAGGGACGGACGTCGCAGCAGCAATTGCAGAACGCGAGTATGTACTATGGACAGACTGCAGCCCAGATGTATGATCAACAAGGACAATATTACGCTCAGATGGCACAACAATATGCATATCCCAATGCACTACCTCAAGCACAAGCACAAGGCACTGTGCCTGCCACGTACGGACAGCAAGTGCCATTACCGTACACCACTCCGATTGCTGCGTACAATCAGGCAGCACAGCCGACGTATCCATCACCTACTCACGGGCAGGCTGCACAGCAGCAGAGTGTATACGGACAGCAGCCAGATCAGTCATACAATTTAGTACCAGCACAGTCAGCAGCCCAACCAGCGTACCAAGGCGCAGAGCATCAGCCTGCTGCACAAGCCTTCAGGCAAACATCACAAACCTTCGAACTCACAGCAAACATTTTTCAGCCCCAGGAGTCACGAACTAACCTGCCAAACACAGCCCTGGACCAACAGACGCCTTCCGAAAGAGCTCAGGAAGCGGAAGAGGTTCTCAAAATAATTGAACAGGAGATAGATGTATTTGAAATCGAACAGGAACTTATACGTCGCAGACAAATCGACGAGCAAAGGGACGACATCCTGCGAAAGATCAAGAATGATATTGCTGAGTTTGATAAGGAACAAGTGGCTGAACGAGGAAAAAAAGCGAAAGAACTTGCGGCGAAAAAATCGGCCGAGAAAAGTAAAAGCAAGGGCAGCAAAACTAGGTCAAAGAAAAAGAAGCAAGAAGGAAAGACTGACGATGATGCTGACGAATCAGATGAAGGGTCCAAGAAACAGAAAGAGAAGTCCAGAGAGAAAGAGAAGTCCAAGAGCAAAGAAAGCAAGAAAAGTTCGAAGAGAAAGTCCTCGTCTGACAAGGAATCTTCTTCCGAGGACAGAAAGCGGTCCGGAAAGAGTAAGAGCAGGAGTGCCTCAAGAAATCGGAGACGCGATGAAGGAGAGCACGAGAAACGCAGTAAACGTGACCTGTACTCAGACGAGGGTCGGGAAGCACGGAAGGTCTCACCTAGATCTAGAAACCATCTCGACGACTATGACAGGAAACGAACCCCTTCGGTTAGGGGCAGGCCAGATGAAGATCGCAGTGACAGCTTTGAACATCGGCGAAGAAGTTCAGGAAGGGCAGGAGGCAAAAGAGACGACGACATGGATGAAAGCTACGTCGACCGTCGCCCCCGTGCATACGATGATGAAAACTGGGATAAGATGGGTGAAAAACGTTCCCGGTCCCGTCGCAGATCCACCGATGAGCTTGAGACCGACAAGTGCGAGCGACGCTCTCCAACGAGTGCAAGTTCGCGAGACCTCAGGGATCGGTCCCGGCAGCGCAGAAGATCTAGAGATGGGGGCGATCAGTATGATGAATCCGATGACAGGAAGCGTTATCCCGACGAGACGGACACCACTGTTGACGACTATCGCACGAGGTCAAGGCCCGCACGTGACAGGCATGACGACACAAGCGAACGCAGACGCCCACCGTCGTTCGACAGAAAGTATATTGAAGACTCGGGGACACCTGAATCAAGAAGCAAATATGACCATGATGATGCGTACGATGATAGACGCTCACCAGATCGAGGCAAGCAAGATAGGCAGGAAACTGTGCCTCAGATCAAGGGAGACACTGGTACTGGCTGTCCCACTGGTGCAGTCGCATACTTTAGGTATGAAACTGTGCCGCTCTGGCCCAGCCAACAAGTCGGGATACCATTGCCGGCCACCGCAGCACTCCCGGTAAGCCCTGCAAGCGTGGCTCCTATTGTGAAACAAGTGGCAGAAAAGTTACCTGAGCCAACTGAAGGAAAGCCATCCTCCGAACATAAAGAACCAGATGAAGAAGCTGAGAAGTCTAACGAACAAAAGCAAGACATCGAAGGCGACAAAGATAAAAATAAACCTGAGCAAGAGGGTGCTGAAACTGCTGAAATACCAGTAAACCGTGATGAGACGCAAGACAAACCAAAAGAACCTGCAATGGTGCTGGCAACGGACGGAACTATGCAAGGATTTCGCATGCTGACGAAGATCAGTAAGACTGGTCTGAAAGAGCCACCTCCCCAGCCTCTGATTCAATATATACCAGTACCACAGTATATTCCAGTTTACATACCACAACCTGCTTCTGAGCCACCACCGCAACCCCCTCCGCAACCCCCTCCGCAACCCCCTCCGCAACCCCCTCCGCCTAAAGAAAAAGCGGCACCGGAGCCAGCTCCGTCAGAGGCTCCAAAAGAAGGCTTTGTTCTGCAGGCTACCCCACTGGACGGCAACGCAGTATCTCTAGAAGCAATGCTAGAAATTCAACCTCAACGCATCAAAAACAAGCCGAAAAGGCAATACCAAGATTTCGGCTTGCAAGTTAAGCCTGACCCTGATCCAGAAGGTAGGATGGACTTCGCTCTTCAAGCTCGGGAGGTTCCTGACAGCCGGAGACGACAATCCCCGTCGCGACGGTATGGTGATGACGAGGATATGGGCACACCGAGCGAAGAACTCCGTCCTTCGCCGAGATCACGCCGTTCTAGGACAGAATGGGACAGGCGGGAACCTGGCAATGCGTCCAGAGGGCGACGTGGAGGTCGTGTACACCGTGGATCTCCTCGCGGTGGACGAAGTCCAAGGCGGCCAGCACGATCTCCCCATGCACCAGGATTCCGACAGCGAGGGTATCAAGAAAGAAAAAATCGAGATGACGGACAATATAGAAGCAGTGACTTCGACGAAAGAAAATCTCGCGAACGCGAATTCGGAGACAGGAGGTCTCCGGACAGAGAGTATGACATACAAAAAGACCGACAGCGTGATAAGAGAATGCTACGGGAAAGGGAACTTATTGATAGAAGATCCCGGGATCGTGAGTACGACCTTCGACGTGAACGAGACCGTGGGGATCGAGATAGACGCAATCAACCAGACGACATTAAAGAGAAACCCCCTGGCGCCAAGCCGTACCCCGTAACCCCATCGCTGCATTGTGATATCAACATTGACTTGCATGAATATGCCGAAATGGAACGCCACGAGTCGCCACAACCCGAAGTCCGCCGCCTCTCCGAGCATGACCAGTCAAAATCTCCTGAGCGTGGGGTGTCGCACGACCCTGAAGGACGCCGTGCGAGGCGGGAATCTCAGGTGCCGTGCTCACCTGGAGTTGATCTACAAGATAATGCGCAGCGAACAAGTCTTGATGTAGCGAAGTACGGGCCTCCTGGAATAGAGTACAGTAAATATGCTGATGCTCCAGCCTACAGACGGCGTGGCGCAGACACATGCGAATACGCTAGCATGGGACGACGAGCATACACTGACGTACCGGCGTACGGACCCCATGAAGCGGGCATGCAACAGTATCTTGATGTAGATGGCCAAAGGTATCCTGATACACCGAGGTACAGGGGCCTGGAGGCTGATATGCGACAGTATCTTCCTGGCATGGATGGGCGCAGATGCCCTGATGCACCAAGGTACAGGTACGATACCAACTTCCAAGAATGTACTGTCACAGAGCACCATGAGAATGTTGATCGTCAGAGACAGTGGCCACGATATGGTGATGAGCAATCGCCTCCACCCCCCTTGGGCAGAAAGTACTCACCGGATGCATTCCGAGAGCGTGGCTATCGTGCCACAAGCCGTCCTCCGTATCTAGAGTCAGGCATGAGACAAGAATACGCTGGCGTACAAAACTACGTTGTACCTCAAACAAATGACGGAATTATTCCTCAGTGCAGAGCCTATCCAGAGACTGCACCTGAAATGCTTAAAGCCGAACCATTTGCAGCAGTGAACGTTGAAAATGCACAGGACACGGGAAAGAAAGGCAAAATTTATCTTCTACCCAAGAAGGCACTAGATGCAAACATAGAAGGCTCCACATTTATGATTGTACCCAAAAATATGCTGGGTCTACCACCCGCACCTCCTACGAGAGACGAAACGACGACGCAGGTTCATATGCGTGCATCTTCTGGACCAGCATCCCCTGCACCACTTAATCCTTGTACGCAAGCTCAACTGCAGATGACCACGCAGTTAGGAATACCACAATCAGTGCGCCCACAAGTGACAGCACACCGACCTGACCAGCCAAACGTGCAAGAAAGTATGCCGCATCGTCTACTTGCGCCCGTGGTTGGGCAGGCCCAACATGCACAACACTGGGCGCAAATTAATACACAGCAGCTTCGGATGCAGCAAAATCTTCAAATCCAGCCTCGTCAACAGATACAAGCCATGACACCGCAGCAGCAATTTTTAAGGCGTCCACAATCAGGTACACAAGCCCAGCCCTATCTGCAGCAACGACCACAATATCCCTTCCAGCAACAGCAGCCACAAGCTAACTACCAACTGTCGCAACAAGCCACTTTTGCGCAGCAACAGGCACTTCCTCGGCAGCAGCTGCAACCGTCTTCAGTGCAAACAACGCAGGTACTGCGGCCTTCAGTCCCGCCAATACTGCCCCCAGCGCCAGCGCAACCAACTTCGCGCCTGCAGACGCAACCTCCATTCCAGCAAAGAATTCAAGCTCCACAGCAGTTGCAGCAGCAAATACAGGCATGCCAAGCTGTAGTACAGACCCCTCAATTTCAACAGCAGCAACCACTTGTACTGCCATATCAGCAAATGCAGGCACAACAACAAATGGAACACAACCAGATGCATATGCAGATGCAGCAACAGATGCAAATGTCACCAACTGTGCCCGTACAGCGACCTCTCCCGCAGCCACCGGCCCCTGAGGTACCAATACGGCAGCCACCAAAAGTTGAACAGCTCATCGCGCCAGAAAATGACGTGGAGGAAATCGAAATACATATACAAGAAGTAACGAGATCTGCAGAGCGTTTGCCGGAATGCAGTTCTTCAAGGACTGAGTCAAAAACACCACCGCGTGAAGAAAAGATCATGGAGCACGTCCAACGACGTACTATAGGATTGCAAGGCCAAGACGGAAGGATAATTCAAATTGACCATAAGAGCAGCGTAACTGTCTTTGAGGAGATATCTGAAGACACTCCTCCTCCAGAAGTTAGAGACGCCGACGTGCAAACATTAGATGAACCAGTCACATACATCCCCACTCAAGACGACGAAATACAGGTTGACTTTCAACGAAAGTGTAAGGCTACCATGGCTAGGGTCAGGACCAAGTCTTCCGAAGCCGGAACCCGTGATGCTGGATCGACTCGTACCGCTGAAGTGCAGGCAGACATTGAATTAGACCTGAACATGCAAGGCTTTGGTTTTATGCACGACTTCCGTTTACCGCAATACGCGCCATCTTCACACGATCCGTACCTTTCACAGGGCCCCCCTTATGAATACTCTAATATCTCCCATGGGCTGAACATGCAAATATCTAACCCAATGACTGGCGTCACGATGTCCGTTCAGGGTGAACCTCTCCAGCCCTCACGTTCGCAGCATCAGCACCATCATCGCCACCAGGAGAAAGAAAAGCCGACATACAAAGTCGCCTATTTGTTGCCCAAGGGCAAGGAGATTGCACGTCAGAAAATCGAAGACCGAGAAGACGACCAGGAGCCTGTAGGAGCGGCAGTCGGTTCTCAATGTTTGTCATTGTATGAGCGATTTATAAACTGGATATACCCGGACCCTAAACAAACAGAGGATGTAAGCGCCATGACAGAGGCAGAAGAATTCCAGCTTAAGCCCGGTGAAGGACAGAGGCGGAAGTCATCAGGGGGTGGAACCTTAAAAAAGGATGATCAAAAGAAAGGCGCTGTGAAGGCCGCCGCCGCGGCTGACAACGGAAAGGAAGAACGGACGTCAGAAAAAGAAGAAAAAGCTCTAGATGAGAAAGATAAAAAGCCTAACGCTAAAGCTAAAGAAGGTGAAAAAAGTACGGAAGTACAGCCGGCTGAGAAAGATAAAAAGCCTAACGCTAAAGCTAAAGAAGGTGAAAAAAGTACGGAAGTACAGCCGGCTGAGAAAAAAGGTGACAAGCCAAAGGACGATGAGAAGGCAGGTGAAGCTCATGATGGGAGTGGGACAAAGACTTTCACTGTGGAAGAACCGAAGTCTGAGGGAGACGCTACTCATCCCGAAGGCAAAGAAAAGAAAGGGGACGGTGCCACTAGCAACGATGAGAAGAAAGCACCAGCTGAGGGAGATGAGGCGAAGAAAAAGGAGGCGCAACCGAAAAAGCCTCCTCCTGCTGTTCCTGTCAAACTGCCCTGGCATGGCTACGACTACGAACGAGAAGAAACGCGGCAGCCCGACGGGACAATCGCTGGCGAAATACGGTACTCGGGCATGAACTTCCGTCCAAAACCAAAGCCCTCACCGGCACCAAAAGCACCGGAGACTGAAACACAAGGCTTTCCTTTCGGGCTTTACAATGACATCGTGTTGCCCAAGCAAGATCCCAGAACTTACCGCGTAGACTACTATGAGGAGAGCCACACTTCACCGAACGAAGATCAAAGTGACGATTTCCACAGAGAACGACACCTCAGCCGCTACACGAGGGCTAGTGTGGAACGGCTTGCACCATCGTTCACGAATACTCTCGCCCCACAAACAAGTGTCACGGTTATGAGTAGAAAAGGGGCTCCAAGTCGTCAAAGCGCTCATAGTTGCCAAAGTGCACAGAGTCGAATCAGCGTTCAACGTTGCCCAAGTGCACAGGGTCGTCTTAGTGTCCAAAGTCGACAAAGCGCTCAGGGCCGTCAACCTACGCTGAATAGGCAGGCCATTGCAAGCCGCCATAGCCGCCTGAATTATCAAGAGCAGGATGTGCGCAGTGAGAATCAAACAGAAGACGGGACGGATGACAGCTTCAAACCTGAGGTGTGCATTCGCCTGCACTTTGCTGACAGCTCTCAGTCTCAGTCTCAGTCTCAGTCTCAGTCTATGGCAAGTCAGGAGGCCTGGAAGACGCCGAAAATGCTTGTATCGTATGCTCACAAGAACTTTGATGAAAAGACTCTCAAACGGAACAATAATGATGAAGACGACGACAATGATTCAGTGCAATCGTCGCAGACGATATGTGCACAAAGTTCCACGAAGAGACTTCTGAAGAGGTAAGGTCACTCTGTGAACTAAGCTCTCGTCTTCAATGACCACGTCTTGCATTCCAGGAAGAAGGCTAACCGGCTCGCTGATAAGGAGCTGCTGGCGTATTCTGTAGTAGTAATCGTCTCAGTTGCAGCTCTCGCTCTTCTTATCACTTTAACTGGCACTAAAGTCCACGGAAATAGTGGTGAGGAGCACTGATACGTAGAGCTTTCATATACGTACGGTAGCGTCAGGCAAACTTCCTTCTTAGTCGAAAGTAATAAGATCACAATTAACGTAAAAGTCATCACATTGCTTGTTCCTTTCTTTCTTTCTTTTTTTCTTCGTAATATGCTGTTGTGCAACCAGCAACGTTTCAGCACACATCGGAAACTTCTTTCATGGCCTCTGTGATACCCCTTGAATTCTAATGCCATTTGTAACGATTTTTTCCCGCGCCGATGGCTTTGCGATTTCGCTATATATTTGCCTTCGATATCCTGTGATCTTCTGCAGTCTGCTTAGGCGACTTTGCCTCTTGAGCCTCTGGACTCGCACAATACGAGTATATAATGTCATTTTTGCCCCAATCAGCATTTAGTTGGGATCGTCGCAGCCCCTTCAACATCACTCGACTGGCACCAAGCAGACGTGAAGTCCAGCGGCTGTACCGAGAAAGTAAGAGGAGAGTTTATTTATTTTCACCCCTTATGGATCCCCTTTCCTTTTACTTAGGTAATGATGTGTATCATGCCCCGCCCGTGGCATGTAAGGATGTGAAATGCCTAGCCAAAGGTACGGTGAAACGCTTGGCCATAAGGGAGCGTGACGTTCTGTGCCACACTTCTCTTCCGTCACTGCCAACTCTGACTTTGTTTTCTAACAGGAGCGACGTACGTGAAAGCGTTAAGACGGAATGGCTCCTTAACACCGTGCAAAAATTTCTACGGGTACGTGTGTAGCCCGTATAATAGGCTGGTGTCTAAAAGTCCACAGCAAGCGCTTGAAGATGGTCTCCAGAAGGTTATTAAATGTACGTATGCCACGGTAGATTTAGTAAGCGCATAACCTGCTCCTGTGACACGCAGCCTGTTTATATTACAGCTAACATAAACTATCCAGAGCTAGTCACAGCCAGGATGCTTTACAAAGAATGTTTGAATAAAAGTAGGTTGGCACAGTTTCTCTCACTATTTTCCGTACTAAACCGAGACTGACCTGCTCATATCGCTTCACCGTCGCAGAAGTTATAGAGCAACATGGCTGGGACCCCCTGGTGGATCTCCAAGAGCAGACGGGACTGTCTGGGTGGCCCTTTAGCGCTGCCCAGCCGAAGACTCAAGTGTGGAAAGCAGCTGCTCGCATGGTCCGCATATTCAACGAGCCTGCGCTTCTGTCGCTTAGTACAGAGCACCATCCGTTCCGACGAGAGGAATGGATTATTAGTGTGAGTAAGCTGCGCTCCACTGCTGTCATTTTTTATGTATTCTGAAGAACAAGGGCGATGAGGAACGGCTGGTCAGGTTGAACATTCTTACCTGCATGTTACACTGCGTACATTCGCAGACTGCCGAAGTATGGTGCTCGCGGTGCTCTTCTTGGATATATCGTTGTTCTGGGACAGGAGGGAGGAGCCAATGTTTTATCGGTGCATTGAAATTAACCAAGGATTTAACACTTCAGTGGGAAAACCTAAAAAAAAAAAAATGTCTGGACTGTCGAGGTTGAGTCACACGTTTGCATCTTATGCACGTAATGTTAATGTGTTTTTAATGTCATGGGAGTCATTAGAAGAGAGTTCGTACTACTGTCTGGTAAAAAAAAAAAATAATAATACTTCATATTTTTCACTAACTGTCCAGAAATATTCACTTTTCACACTCTCAGATATGGTATGAGCAACAGGAACACAGTAGAATGTTCCGCACACTAGTGGACGAAGCCTATGGAGCTAGTCGAAAACTGGGGAAGTAGTAAAAAAAAACAAAAAAAAACAACAGAATCCCTCAGTTAAGAGACTTCGAGAGCTACCCGTTCCAATAAACAGCGACTTCCTCCTGCCATTAATTCTGTTGCCCTATATTTTTTAGGCAGTAGCTCTAGCTTTGGGCACTATAGTGGCTGTGATCACAGTAGTCAAAGGTGAAAAAAAGGTCTCGCCGTCTTGTAGTCGTTGATGTTGTAAGTTACATCTTGAGTGTGCCACCCATTCAGCTTGGGAAACCGAAATTACTCCTTGAGCCGAAGCCGACGGACGAGACCATCGAGCAGTACACTGTAGCCGTAAACGAAGGACTCGAACCATTTAAGGAACGCGTCACGAATCCATCCTTTGCCGCGGAGGTAGCAGACTTCGAGCATCAACTGGCGCTCCTGAGTCGAACTCACCCTACGCCTACCGTAACGACCGTTGGTGCGTTGTCCAAGCTGAAAGAGGTAGGGAAGGCCAAAATGCTTAGGAGGCTTTGTGAGGCGCCACGTGTTTCATCCTTTTCTCTCTCTCTCT
>JARGYV010100502.1:0-10831 GCA_029532675.1 Ornithodoros moubata
CCACTGCAGCTGCATAACCCCTGGATGTACCCAATGTCTGGGCTCTGGTCCTATCGCTGGATAAAGCAACTGCAAGAGAAGGGCCCGTTACGGCCATAAGGCATTTGGATGCCTTGTAAAAGGTAGCATTGAAGCAACTGAGCACTCTTATGAGTGACCTCTGCTCGCGGACGGACGTTGCACCCCAAGCACCAACGGCATGTGTTTGCTCTGACACACCCCATGGACCTGACATGAACCTGGGAAAAAAACGACAACAGAAAAAACTCGAGTCAATAATAATGTAGAACACATTAAAACAAGATTGTATTTGATAGGAAAAGAAAAACCCACAATGTTTGCACATCGCTGCACGGTCCAGATGAGGCATCCCTTGGTGAATAGCACTTACACCACTTTACACTCATTGTTGAGATAATCATGGCTGACATGACCGTCCTTTCGGTGCGATTTCACTCGCATCGAATTCTATACTGGCTGATTAGAGGCCTTGTTTTCATGTGCGCTTCACTTACGACAAATAGTATTACTCTCTTGCCCTATATTGCATACCATGCCCTATAGCTCAGTACCTGCACGACAACAACAAACAGCAATTAAACCTCGCACTTCCTTCCACAACACCCTTTCACACGTGCCGTCACCTCGCTCCACCATGTTATCCTGTGTTATTATATTAACTCTGTGAGGAGGTGTAAATTTACGGCCTTTGCTTCTCAGACAGCAGCAGTGCAAGTTTTGCCCTTCTCCTCGAACAAAGCACATATGATATGCAGCATAGCTCATATGTGGCTCACACCACAAGCACCTTGTGGTCTTTACGAGCTAATGTTAACGTTAGAACTTTTTACATATAAATTGTTACCCATACCTGACCGTAGAGATACATTTTGCAGAGTCCTGCACGGAAAATGACAAAACTGCGTTAGCTTCTAGGTATTTGCTTGAAATTGCAGGACCTTAGAAGCTGAACACGTTTTCCTTTTTTTTTTCTTCTTTTTGTTATTTTTCAAAGATCTCTTTTACGCACACATCATTTAAATCAGAGAGAGCTCTCACTGAAACAGAGCTCATGGCGCATTGTTTTACGGTTGGGACATTTTTGTCCCATTGCCAATTGCAGAGGGCTCGTAAAGTCTAGCAGTGTTACTGTTAACACGCACTTGTTGTCATGAGCAGTGGAATTGTAAGTGCATTCTTTCAATGGAGAATGGCTTGCAGTGCTTCCAAACTGTGTCCTTTCATGGACCACTTATTTTCCTGTTTTTGTTGATGACTCAACACGACATTTGTCCTACTCGTTGCAGTGGAACTGCGACCAACGCCACAGAGCCATCCAAGTGTGGGTTTCACCCTTCCCGAAGGACCTGCCTGATGTGCTCTCTTCGGCACCCGCCATGCCTCAGTGTGATGACAGTGAAAGCTTACATTTTGCTCAACACTGCCAACAAGCGACACGCTTTTGTCTGTCCAGGCGATATCACCACCCTGCACCCTGCAGGAATTTCTATGAATTCCAAAGATGATGAATGCTGCCACTTAAAGATAAGGAATGAAGAAGATGCAACATAAACTAGACCTCGCATGTTTAGCCGCTCAAATAGGTGGTGCGTCCAAGTGCTACAAATTAAAATACGGGTGGCAGTATGACAAGTGCTGCCTCAGCCCAGCCGTATCCCAAAGATCTTACATTCTGCAGCTTTGTGAAATGTGCGTATTCAAAGTGGTTATTTCTGTGGGAATTATAATGTATAATAGTATCATTTTTTATTTAAATATTTGTGTAGTGACACTGACCTGTTAGTTCATGTGGTTTCACTAAATCTTCCACCACTGCGTCAACTTGAGGCTCCGAAAACACAGAAAACAGAGTCAATGTCACGTAATTACTGCTCTTGCGTAGAATAGTTCCTATTAGCCTCAAATGTAAAAGCAGAGGTGTAGTCATAACACACAGAAACCAATGCGCTAAAAATACTTGGTTCGGTACCCGGCTGCTTCGAGAGGTCTTAATAGAATTGCAGCATTGTTCACTGTAGACAGGATTCATTCATAGTGAAAAACTCGCAAGCAACAGATCTCTATCACCTAAAGCTAGGGACCTAGTTCTGTTTTGAAGGTGCGATAATAAGGTCATAATTGTCTTGTTTCAGTGCTTTCATTAAAATACGTATAGTGCTTATCGAGCTTATATCTTTCTTTTTTTCTTTGTTTCATTGTGTAGTCATAAGCATGTTGTGCAAAGGTATGTATGTAGGCAAAGTGTTTTGCAGAGTGCTTGCAAACAGGGAGACTGGGCAGAAAAGGCCAAAGCAGGTTCTGAAATGCAGGATTTTAATGTGCAAAAGATAATTACACACCAGAACTTTGCTGCCTGCAAGTTTGAAATAACTGGTTTGAATTAATGAGATCCCACTGTAGCATGAATAACAATGTAATTGTAATTGTGTTACTGGATTAAGTGACACTCTTAGAGCATTTCAACAAAGTTGGTGCTGTGTGCATGCAAGAATTCAACCTTTTATTTTGAAACAATGCAAAACAGGTGATTCTGACGCGTAACATGACAATGATAAAGTTTGTGATAATACTAGTGGCGCTATTGTTACGCTTGCATGTCCACTTCTTCAACATTGTGTGATTTTAACCGGTGATATTAGATTACGTGCAAGTATATCGGACACAAACCACATTGCGTTGAAATCGTGTTTTTTTATATATTACGCCACGTTTTCTCAATGTGCCGGTATAGCTTTGTTGTTACGAGTGTCTTTGGAAAGTTTATGCTTTTAGCATTTGTTACTACAAGCCATGTACGTGACAGTCTTGTTATATATATATATATATATATATATTACATGTTGCGCTGTTCAGTTGTGTGAATGTTGTAAGAGGAAATGGCCGGGAATGCCTGGATATTTTCGTATGCATTTCTGTAAATGTGACCCATTTGATATAATACAGTGTTGCTAGCCTAGAACAGTATAACAGATTGGATTTATATGCGAAGCAATGAATATTGAAACATCTGTCCTACACAGCCCTCGTAAGCACGCATGTTTTATCTTGTTTAACTGGTTGATTGATGTATTAAAGACATTGAGTTAAGAGAATCTCTTGGATATCTACTTTCTTTTCTTTTTGCAAACTGTACTGTAAGTGTGGAGAAAATTGTTACTGAAAATTTTTCGTAATCTTGATCACAGATGGTGTCTCTGATTGGTGTCACTGATGGTGTCTCTGGGATTGTCCTGAAATACAGCCTGAGTTGAAGGCTTTAATGTTACTTACGTGGGTCCTTCCGGAAAAGCAGGCCGGCTGCTGCAGGTTAATTACTGTGGAGTTCATTAGAGCTGTGAAGCAGCTTATTCAAAGGGATCGAGTCAGTGTTTTTCATGGCTTCATTTTATCTCGTAGGTTGTATTTGAGGAGCAATTTCTCTTCCTGCTACAATGTCTGCTCCTTTTCTCCACACTGCATCTGGTCGTGGCTGTGGTCGTGCATTGCATGTACAGCAGCTGTCTCTGCTACATTAAAGGATGTATGTATGTCCTCCATAGGCGGGCGTTTATTTTCGACTTCGCTCACCTTCACGTCACTTAATTTCATAATACACATCTCTTCATTCACCCTCGGTACACTTTACCTCATGACTGCGTCCCTTCATTTCCCCTTACTCTCACAGGCCTCAACTCGTAATCGTCAGGATCATCCCAGGCCTCATAGGCCTTCGCCCTGACGTGTCTTAAGCTCATGAGGGGCCTCACGATCCTTCCAGACCTCACTGACCTGACCCTCATGTGCTTTGAAATCATGTTGGGCTTCACGACCTCTCAAGGCCTCACAGCCCTTCATCCTCAGGCGTCTTCAACTCATGAGGGGTCCATGACCCTTCCAGGCCTTACTGTCCTCAACCTCACAGCCAGGTCCGACTGCACTTCCCCTTTAAGTGCTCTCAACGCGTCAGAGCTCTCACAGCCTCGCACCCTCTTCCGCACTCAGTGTTGTTATGGTTACAACGTAGTGTCGTAAAACTGATAGTAAGTTTTAGCAAAACGGAAAAGTGCACACAGAACGTGTACAGTACAGGAACTGTCGCAACCATCGTTTCCTTATCTGATATCAGATGAAGGCGACATATGTCGCCTTCAGCATGACAGCCTTTAGCGTATTTAGTGACAGCTGACAATCGCGGCGATTCGATGTTGTGGTATAAAATCAACATGGTCAAACTTGTTCTCACGGCCCGTTTTGATCCCGTTAAAATTGGACAGGTTGAGTGACAGGCAGGCCACAAACCACAAGTGAAGTGATTGCTCACAACGTGCGCTTCATTAGCAGCAAGCCTTCGTGTTTGAGTTAAAGCAACTCTGCACAAGTGAGAGGGTGAGTCAGCCTCAGTAGGAGGAAGGCCTCACAATTGAGCCTCCTCAGCCATTCACCTGCATGAGAAGGAGACTTACACCGAAAAACAACGGCGCTAACACAGGGAAAAAAGAAAACCATTTTCATGAGGTAGGACTCCTCTCGAGTGAGTGGCCTCACAAATTAGTGCCTTCACTCACCTTCACGAGTGAGTGACCTCATAAATGTGTGCCCTCACCCACCTTCATGGCCGATCTGGCCTCAAGGTGTCTGGTGTCTGCTTTCACGATCGGCTTTTAGAGGGCTGAGGCCCCAAGAGTGCACTCATATTTGTATCTATGAGTCCTCACCCCTCATGAGTGCACCCGTATCACGAATTACACATTGCTTGACCTCACTCACTCTCACTTCATTGGCGTCAGGTGAGGGTGAGGGGGACCATGAGTGAGTTCGTCCGCCTGTGATGTCCTTAGGACAGCCACTAGGGTGATCAATGTATGGAGGATCAGAAACATGAAAGGGGGCAGTTCCAGCAAATACGCGATCCTATAAGTCGATAAGTATGATATTAAATTGTGGCATGTATTAGAACAACAATAAAATGTTGAAATTGTATTCTGCAACTAGGGCCAAAATGACATAGAGGCACGCAAGCTGATGGCAGGGATTCAACGTGAGCAAACATGAATTCGGAGACAAAGAAGATGAGGCACACGTGCTACTGGAAACCAGCTGAGAGTGAATTTTCGCAGAGGTTGTAAAACTGATCATTAAATTTTTTTCTGAGACTAACCCAAGGACGAAAGGAGAGGCTTTGCTAAGGTTTCGTTAAAAATAGATCCCGTACTTTGTGTTCCACTTCACATCAAGTTTTTACAATATACAGGATGTCCACCAAAATGTGCAACAGATCTATTAAATTCGGGAACATGCCTAAACTAAGAATAACAACTTCGTACATGATGATCCCGATGAGGCCTATGTACAGGGCAGTTTGAAACATGAATTGGCTAATTAGTGTAAAAATTACGTTAATTTACTTGTCTGTTAATTAAAATATTGGTGCGATACTATTTGCAAACTTCTAGGGATTCGCATAACATGATCAAAAATGCTACACTCGCGCGCCCTGCGAGTTTGTAGCCAGTTTTTTCTCTTAGTTTAAGTTTCCTTGTTTTTGCTATAGGAGAAGTGCGAGCTGAAAGAAGAGTGCCGTGCGCCTTACTCTCCTCATCTGCAGGGCAACCGCTGCACGCTGTCAGCGCGGGAACTTCGAGAGTGACGATGGCACAGATGGGCACGATATCTCGGGGTTATACCAGATGCGATGAATGGCACGGACAACAAGAATGAAAGAAGGCAGTACCTGTCTTTTTCCCTGTTGGGGCGCTAAAAAAAAAAAAAAAAAAAAAAAATAATAATAATAAAAAAAGAAAACGCAGCCCACGCACAATTCATCATTTCGGCCGCAGGAATCACGGGTTTCAAAATCTCAACAGCACTGGGTGGCACAAAAGAAAATGTTGAATAGGCGGTAATTCAGCAATGCCTACCCCGTTATGCTGGCTATGCTGTTGCAGAAGGTAATTCTGTACGAACGGTGGTCTGTCCTTGTTAGTTTAATCCGATTTGACTCGAACATTCGACCCCAAACGGGGATCGGACCCATTAGGGTTAAACATGACACCTCTTTGAATTCCCGTCCATAATTCTCTGTGGAGATCCCTTGGGACATGCCAAATCTGTGTCAAATTGTGCCAAACAACCAAGGTCTGCCGATCAATTCAATAAAGCATACAATACATGTTTTCAGTCGACTGCGTGCCTAATACGCACTTCAATTGCATGTTATATGCTACGATGTTATGCCACAGTAATCCTATATCCCCCAAACTTATAATAGCGCACGATTTGACCCCGAATAACAGATAGAAGAACTCTACCCGGTCTATACCCTCCGACATTAATTTGACTCCGACAATGTAATTTGACTGAAAAAAAGTCAAATCCTAAAGATATCCAGCGTTAGCACCTCATGAAAACTACGTTGGTATATGGAGGGTAACTGTAAACGAAGTAGCAGTTGTTGTCATGAAATCACTTTAATGTCATTGCCGTTCATTTCCATTGTCGTTATGTTTCCTACAGTGGCCTAAGTAGGATTCTAATAAAGTTGTTGTTCCTTGACACACGGGACTTTAATAACCAGTGCTCAAGGGGTTGCCGCCAGCAGCCACACACATCTGGGTCGTCTTGATTACTCGCTGGTTCTTTCACGACTTCTGAAGGGATGCTGTGGCCTGATTTGCTGAAGGCGACATATGTCGCCTTCATCTGATATCAGATAACGAAACGATGATTGCGACAGTTCCTGTACTGTACACGTTCCGTGTGCACTTTTCCATTTTGCTAAAACTTACTATCAGTTAGAGTTTTACTACACTACGTTGTAACCATAACAACACTGAGTGCGGAAGAGGGTGCGAGGCTGTGAGAGCTCTGACGCGTTGAGAGCACTTAAAGGGGAAGTGCAGTCGGACCTGGCTGTGAGGTTGAGGACAGTAAGGCCTGGAAGGGTCATGGACCCCTCATGAGTTGAAGACGCCTGAGGATGAAGGGCTGTGAGGCCTTGAGAGGTCGTGAAGCCCAACATGATTTCAAAGCACATGAGGGTCAGGTCAGTGAGGTCTGGAAGGATCGTGAGGCCCCTCATGAGCTTAAGACACGTCAGGGCGAAGGCCTATGAGGCCTGGGATGATCCTGACGATTACGAGTTGAGGCCTGTGAGAGTAAGGGGAAATGAAGGGACGCAGTCATGAGGTAAAGTGTACCGAGGGTGAATGAAGAGATGTGTATTATGAAATTAAGTGACGTGAAGGTGAGCGAAGTCGAAAATAAACGCCCGCCTATGGAGGACATACATACATCCTTTAATGTAGCAGAGACAGCTGCTGTACATGCAATGCACGACCACAGCCACGACCAGATGCAGTGTGGAGAAAAGGAGCAGACATTGTAGCAGGAAGAGAAATTGCTCCTCAAATACAACCTACGAGATAAAATGAAGCCATGAAAAACACTGACTCGATCCCTTTGAATAAGCTGCTTCACAGCTCTAATGAACTCCACAGTAATTAACCTGCAGCAGCCGGCCTGCTTTTCCGGAAGGACCCACGTAAGTAACATTAAAGCCTTCAACTCAGGCTGTATTTCAGGACAATCCCAGAGACACCATCAGTGACACCAATCAGAGACACCATCTGTGATCAAGATTACGAAAAATTTTCAGTAACAATTTTCTCCACACTTACAGTACAGTTTGCAAAAAGAAAAGAAAGTAGATATCCAAGAGATTCTCTTAACTCAATGTCTTTAATACATCAATCAACCAGTTAAACAAGATAAAACATGCGTGCTTACGAGGGCTGTGTAGGACAGATGTTTCAATATTCATTGCTTCGCATATAAATCCAATCTGTTATACTGTTCTAGGCTAGCAACACTGTATTATATCAAATGGGTCACATTTACAGAAATGCATACGAAAATATCCAGGCATTCCCGGCCATTTCCTCTTACAACATTCACACAACTGAACAGCGCAACATGTAATATATATATATATATATATATATAACAAGACTGTCACGTACATGGCTTGTAGTAACAAATGCTAAAAGCATAAACTTTCCAAAGACACTCGTAACAACAAAGCTATACCGGCACATTGAGAAAACGTGGCGTAATATATAAAAAAACACGATTTCAACGCAATGTGGTTTGTGTCCGATATACTTGCACGTAATCTAATATCACCGGTTAAAATCACACAATGTTGAAGAAGTGGACATGCAAGCGTAACAATAGCGCCACTAGTATTATCACAAACTTTATCATTGTCATGTTACGCGTCAGAATCACCTGTTTTGCATTGTTTCAAAATAAAAGGTTGAATTCTTGCATGCACACAGCACCAACTTTGTTGAAATGCTCTAAGAGTGTCACTTAATCCAGTAACACAATTACAATTACATTGTTATTCATGCTACAGTGGGATCTCATTAATTCAAACCAGTTATTTCAAACTTGCAGGCAGCAAAGTTCTGGTGTGTAATTATCTTTTGCACATTAAAATCCTGCATTTCAGAACCTGCTTTGGCCTTTTCTGCCCAGTCTCCCTGTTTGCAAGCACTCTGCAAAACACTTTGCCTACATACATACCTTTGCACAACATGCTTATGACTACACAATGAAACAAAGAAAAAAAGAAAGATATAAGCTCGATAAGCACTATACGTATTTTAATGAAAGCACTGAAACAAGACAATTATGACCTTATTATCGCACCTTCAAAACAGAACTAGGTCCCTAGCTTTAGGTGATAGAGATCTGTTGCTTGCGAGTTTTTCACTATGAATGAATCCTGTCTACAGTGAACAATGCTGCAATTCTATTAAGACCTCTCGAAGCAGCCGGGTACCGAACCAAGTATTTTTAGCGCATTGGTTTCTGTGTGTTATGACTACACCTCTGCTTTTACATTTGAGGCTAATAGGAACTATTCTACGCAAGAGCAGTAATTACGTGACATTGACTCTGTTTTCTGTGTTTTCGGAGCCTCAAGTTGACGCAGTGGTGGAAGATTTAGTGAAACCACATGAACTAACAGGTCAGTGTCACTACACAAATATTTAAATAAAAAATGATACTATTATACATTATAATTCCCACAGAAATAACCACTTTGAATACGCACATTTCACAAAGCTGCAGAATGTAAGATCTTTGGGATACGGCTGGGCTGAGGCAGCACTTGTCATACTGCCACCCGTATTTTAATTTGTAGCACTTGGACGCACCACCTATTTGAGCGGCTAAACATGCGAGGTCTAGTTTATGTTGCATCTTCTTCATTCCTTATCTTTAAGTGGCAGCATTCATCATCTTTGGAATTCATAGAAATTCCTGCAGGGTGCAGGGTGGTGATATCGCCTGGACAGACAAAAGCGTGTCGCTTGTTGGCAGTGTTGAGCAAAATGTAAGCTTTCACTGTCATCACACTGAGGCATGGCGGGTGCCGAAGAGAGCACATCAGGCAGGTCCTTCGGGAAGGGTGAAACCCACACTTGGATGGCTCTGTGGCGTTGGTCGCAGTTCCACTGCAACGAGTAGGACAAATGTCGTGTTGAGTCATCAACAAAAACAGGAAAATAAGTGGTCCATGAAAGGACACAGTTTGGAAGCACTGCAAGCCATTCTCCATTGAAAGAATGCACTTACAATTCCACTGCTCATGACAACAAGTGCGTGTTAACAGTAACACTGCTAGACTTTACGAGCCCTCTGCAATTGGCAATGGGACAAAAATGTCCCAACCGTAAAACAATGCGCCATGAGCTCTGTTTCAGTGAGAGCTCTCTCTGATTTAAATGATGTGTGCGTAAAAGAGATCTTTGAAAAATAACAAAAAGAAGAAAAAAAAAAGGAAAACGTGTTCAGCTTCTAAGGTCCTGCAATTTCAAGCAAATACCTAGAAGCTAACGCAGTTTTGTCATTTTCCGTGCAGGACTCTGCAAAATGTATCTCTACGGTCAGGTATGGGTAACAATTTATATGTAAAAAGTTCTAACGTTAACATTAGCTCGTAAAGACCACAAGGTGCTTGTGGTGTGAGCCACATATGAGCTATGCTGCATATCATATGTGCTTTGTTCGAGGAGAAGGGCAAAACTTGCACTGCTGCTGTCTGAGAAGCAAAGGCCGTAAATTTACACCTCCTCACAGAGTTAATATAATAACACAGGATAACATGGTGGAGCGAGGTGACGGCACGTGTGAAAGGGTGTTGTGGAAGGAAGTGCGAGGTTTAATTGCTGTTTGTTGTTGTCGTGCAGGTACTGAGCTATAGGGCATGGTATGCAATATAGGGCAAGAGAGTAATACTATTTGTCGTAAGTGAAGCGCACATGAAAACAAGGCCTCTAATCAGCCAGTATAGAATTCGATGCGAGTGAAATCGCACCGAAAGGACGGTCATGTCAGCCATGATTATCTCAACAATGAGTGTAAAGTGGTGTAAGTGCTATTCACCAAGGGATGCCTCATCTGGACCGTGCAGCGATGTGCAAACATTGTGGGTTTTTCTTTTCCTATCAAATACAATCTTGTTTTAATGTGTTCTACATTATTATTGACTCGAGTTTTTTCTGTTGTCGTTTTTTTCCCAGGTTCATGTCAGGTCCATGGGGTGTGTCAGAGCAAACACATGCCGTTGGTGCTTGGGGTGCAACGTCCGTCCGCGAGCAGAGGTCACTCATAAGAGTGCTCAGTTGCTTCAATGCTACCTTTTACAAGGCATCCAAATGCCTTATGGCCGTAACGGGCCCTTCTCTTGCAGTTGCTTTATCCAGCGATAGGACCAGAGCCCAGACATTGGGTACATCCAGGGGTTATGCAGCTGCAGTGG